>QRDG01001571.1:0-97001 GCA_012064385.1 Puccinellia tenuiflora | reverse complement strand
AACACATGAGAATCTTTGCAATTTTCTGCTTTTTTGCTTCAGACCTTCCGGCTGCTCCGGCAACCGGCAAACTTTCCTTCCGCGACTATGTAACGTGAACAAGCTCTAAACGGTTAACTCTTCGAATCCGGTTAAGGCCGGCAAGAGAATAAGCTGGAGTATGCCAAACATGTGAAAAACGCTAAAAGGAAAGTAGTGTCGGCTGGAAAAAACCTCGCTTTGCAAACTCGGCCAAGCCGGCAGTCGGCAACCCTTTCTACCAACACGGACAATTAACATACATGGCGCTAAACGGCTAACTCTTCGAATCCGGTTAAGGTCGGCAAGAGAACAAGCTGGAGGTTGCCTGCATGTGAAAGACGCGAGAAGAGAATTCGTTGCCGGCTGAAAAAACTCTGGCCTAATAACCCAAACCCTGACGTTATATTAACGTGCATGATCCCACTGACGGTGAAGTGCACGCGAATCGCGGAAGGATTGGCTACGGGCGAGTGGATAATTTGGTTCAATAAAATGAAAATAACGTTCTAATCAACCAAGCAAGCTAACCGCTCCATCATTCGTATTATGCACAAAAAACGCCTCTTGCCGGCTATGGAGCTCCGAAAACTGGATGCAGAACAACTCGCAGCATATAAAGACCGGAAGCCGGTCAGCGTCATACAGGTTAAAGAGTCAAAACAGCAAAAGATATCCGGCTTCAAACAATAGATCTGCAACAAAGCAAATTCCAAAGGGCTTACAAGCAGCTACGAAAGGAAACAAAGGACATGAGCAAAAAGAGGCGGTCCACAAGCGGACACCCCCGCACGCAGATGAAGCCGGCTGCAGAACCACCTAGATCTATACCGGAGATGGCGTCATATCGTCATCGCTTTCCTCCCACTCCTTGAGGCAAAGGGAACCGTCGAAGACCTTGATGTAGAAGACCCCAGTCCGGCGCTTCAGTTGAAAGCGGATGATGAAAGGAGGAGCCAACCGGTAAAATCTGGCGAAGCCCTTCCAGCCGCTGTAAAACTCCGCCCGTCGGCGGACCTCTTCACCTTCATGGCTGATGACAACCCGGGCAAACACCTCCCAAGGTCCTTGACGGGCTCCAACTCGATGAAGAAGAAAACGAAAGGGGCCATCACCTTCCAGCGCATCCGAGACGGCTCGAGGAAGCCATTGAGTACGCTTGATGGGCTCATACAGCGTCAACACGAATTCCGAGATAGGAAATTCGTCCCAGAAACCACCAATGGGAGAACCAGAACGGACTGGGGAAGGACTCCTCCTCTCACCCACCTCCTCCGTAGCAAAGTCGACTTCGCTGTGGGCACGACCACAACCACATCCACAGCCACGGCCACAACCACCGCGGCCGCGCTTCGGTGGCTGACCCCTTCCGCGCTTTGCCGTCGTGCTCGAGGAACCACCAGCACCCTCCTGCGTCGGCGCCATTGCTAGAGAAACCGAAAATAGAAGAAGAAGAGTATGGGGCGAGACAAGAGAAGCAAATGAGCCCGTCCCGATACTTATAGCGGAGCAAATGGGCATCTCAACCATCGTCGTCGTATTCCGAGGCGACACATGGCAGCCGGAGCGAAGGACATAAACCGCAAAGGATCCAAACGGTCAATTAACCACAGAAAATCCGGGGTGGAGAAGCCGAGGAGGCAACCAGTACCAGCGTAGGAACCCAGTCAGAACAAGCCCGACACGTGGCCTCTGCAGGCGGCAAGCCAACAAAAATACCCGGGGGCTGCGCAGCCGCCAAGCCGGCTCCGCAGACCCGGACGTACATCTACAACACCCCGAGTCAGGGACTCGGGGGCTGCCACGCCGTCAGCCGGCAGAAAATTCATACCCGGGGGCTGCGCAGCCGCCAAGCCGGCTCCGCGGACCCGGACGTACATCTACAACACCCCGAGTCAGGGACTCGGGGGCTGCCACGCCGTCAGCCAGCAGAAAATTCATACCCGTGGGCTGTGCAGCCGCCAAGCCGGCTCCGCAGACCCGGACGTACATCTACAACACCCGAGTCAGGGACTCGGGGGCTGCCACGCCGTCAGCCGACAGAAAATTCATACCCGGGGGCTGCGCAGCCGCCAAGCCGGCTCCGCAGACCCGGACGTACATCTACAACACCCCGAGTCAGGGACTCGGGGGCTGCCACGCCGTCAGCCGGCAGAAAATTCATACCCGGGGGCTGCGCAGCCGCCAAGCCGGCTCCGTAGACCCGGACGCACACTTACATCACCCCGAGTCAAGGACTCGGGGGCTGCCACGCCGTTAGCCGGCAGAAAATTCATACCTGGGGGCTGCGCAGTCACCAAGCCGGCTCCGCAGACCTGGACATACAACTACATCACCCCGAGTCAGGGACTCGGAGGGCTGCTACGCCGTCAGAACGGCATCAGGAAAACAAAACGAAGAAAAGTCGAAAAATTTCGACCCGACTTGATACTCAAGCCGACCCGAAATTCGGGGGGCTAGATATGGTGAATATCATCACAACAAGACACAAACTCTTACACAAAGGCTCAACAATTTCAAACGCAAGGTCTCTAAAGGTAGCAGTAAACAAGGTGGAAACAGATCCACATTACAATAAATGATAGTTCACAACAGGCACCAAGCCAAATCAACAGCTCTACAAATACGCCCGGCATCCTGAGGAGCAAGCAACTTAAGGAAGCGCAGCGTTAGCAGTGGCAGCGGCGCTCTCGGCCTCAGCCCCTTCAGTCGGTCGGACTGTCGAAGATGGCTCTGCGGGGACAAGCTGTGTCAGGTCGACCGCCTTGGCGATCCGGCTTGAAGCCATCAGAATCCCTGGGCGCAGACTCTCAAGAGATGTGCCCGTGCGGAAGCCCCTGTCAGTAGGTCCACCTTCACCTCTGGGTACCAGGACGTCACCAACGCCAACGCCATGTCGGTTCCACCCTGGGCCGCCATCTCCACTTGTTCGTCAATGCCGGCCGGCACCCCGTCAAGACGGACTGATAGATCATGGAGGGGTCTCCGGGACAGGAGGCATCCGGCCATAAGTTCTCGAGGACGCCACCGGCAGCCTCCTTCAGCAGCTTAAACTCTTGGCGAAACTGAAGAAGACGGGAGCTGGCAGACAGCGTAGCTGCAGCAGCAGTGCCAGAGGATTCCGGCAGCATATGTGTAGAGGCAACCGCCTTCTGTATCTGCGCATCCGCCTCGGGATAAAATCCTACATATCAAGCCGGAAAGGTCAAGAAGAGAACTACAAATGAAAGACGAGGAAAAAGAAAATGTACAGTACCTAGGATAATTTCATTTACGCGCTCCGCTTCCGAAACCAGGCCACGCACAAGGTGCTCGTGCTCAAGCTCACGTTCCCTAGCCGTCTGGGCAGTCTGATCATGGGCGTCCATAGCCTCCTTCATCTTGCGCCTCAAATCCTCCCCATTCTTCCGAAGAGTCTCGGCTTTGTTCAGCCTCTGCGTCTCCTCTTCTCGCAACTGCTTCACCTCCTCCTGTAGCCGGGTGACTTCAAGGCGGCGCTCCTCTGACACTTTCGCTGCCGATTGGAGGTCAACCACAGCCAGCGCATGGGCGGCGTCCTTTTCTTTCAGCTTGTCGTTGAGCATCGTGAGAGGGACCAAAACTGCCAGCTGCTTCACCAAGCCAGCATGAGAAGTGGAGTTGCCTGACAAAGCGAAATTGTCACCAAGTCAAGCAACCGAAAGAAAAGCTAGAACCCAAGGCGGAAGACGGTAGGGAGAGGAAACCAAACCTTTGGCGGCGTCAAGCTCCCGCTTGAGGGTCACAATCTCCTTGGCTGCGTCGGCGAGCGCATATTCCACTGAAGAACGGAGCAGCGAGATGTCGGCCAGCTGCTCCCTCGCCCTCTTTTCCGCCAACACCGCAAGAGGAAAGTGCCCTGACGCGACCAGCCTGACCGGCACCGGCCTAGAGTACGGAGGAGTGCTTTCCAGGGTCGACTGACGAGGACCGGGAAGCAAAGACAGCACCACCGCCATGGCTCTATCCTTGGCCGTCTCCACCACGGCAGAGGAGGGAAGGAGGAAGGCGCCATCTCCAGTATCCGCATGCGGCCGGGGGGTTGCCTCGAAGGCTTCAACCATTACCTCGTCATCACCACCGGAAGCCGAAGGATCGAGATCCGCCACAAGCGGAGCTTCATCTGGCGGCACCCTGCCACCTGACGCCATGTCTGTCTCCGCTCTCATAGCCTCTGGAGGCGGATCGGCCGCCTGCACCTCCGGAGCTTCATGAGCGGACTCGGAGGTGGGCTTGACCAAGACGTCGGGCTTCGCCCCACCAATCGCAAGCGGCTCTCTGCGCAGCAGTGAAAACGTCACGTCAAGAAATGCAAGCTACCAGAATAAACGCATCCACACAATGACTTACCCATCACGCGTGCCCAAGGACTCCGGCTTCCTCCTCCTCGCGCGCTTCAACGACAGAGCCGACACGCCGCCCGACGGGTGCTTCACGCCACCAGCGGACACCTCCAAGCCCTTTACGAAGGTGACAGGGCCGTCCACTCGCTGCTTCGGAGCAGTCGGCTCGGCCGCTTCTGCAATTACGGCCTCCACGGTCCTGCTGGCGGCCGCTTCCGCCTTCGCCTTCGCCTCGGCCTCCCTGGAGGCCACCAACTGCTCCACAGTCATATTGGCATTCATAGCCTCGATGGCCAAGTCCGCCTGCACCATACACGCATAAAAAGCCTTTCCCAAATCGCCAAGACTCAACTCATAATTAGGGTCAGCCAAGGAGCATGACCAATCACCTCGGTGTTGGCCCCACCAGCAGGAGCCTTCTGCTTCTCCTTCTCCTCCTCCTTATCCGCCTCGGCAATCTTGGCTCGGGCCTCGGCCAAAATTGCATCCACCTAAACCCTAAACCCTCAGAGTCCGGATCGGAACCACTGGAGAGATCTACAACCACGCGAGCGCTGCCTCCAACTTGCTCGACGAAACCAGGCACGAGAGACTTACAGCGGGACGACGGAACTGGAGGGGGAGCATCACGCTCGAGCTCCGAGTCCTCGTAGGAGCCCGAGTCGGAATCGGAAGCGGCCGAAGGAACGGGGCTCGCTGCGGTCTGACCACCATCGCCATCGCCGACGATGTCAACATCAACATTGGCGTCAGACGACTCCGTGGTGTCGCCGCGCTTGTCCGTTCGCCTCCCCGCATCAGACGCAACGGGGGCGTCGTCACCCACTTCTCCTTCTGAGGCGGTGTCTTCTGCTTCCGCCACCTGCTCAGCGGAGGCGGCTCCCTCGACGAGAGCCGCCTGCTCCTTAGAGAAAGGACCCGCCAGGTCCTCCCCGAAGACGACTTCGAAGTCTTCAGCCCTCTGAAGCTCGCAAAGCTGCAAAAATGCGCCAGCCGGTCAAGCCACAGCCGGCCAGAAGAAACTTGAAACAAAAGGCGACGAAATAAGCCAACCTCAGGGGCGCGCTCCGCATGTGAAAACGGCTTGAGCCCAAACTGCCAATTCTGCCTGATCCGGCGGTGATCACGACGGCGGCCCAGCCGCACATCTCCTCCAGCTCCAAGGCCACCATGCTAACCCGGGTGGGATCCCTGACCCCGGGAGTAGAAACACATCTTGTGCTCCCGAGCGTGCAGCGGGAACACCCGTCGGGACATCCAAGCCAGGGTCAGGTCTCTGGAAGTCAAGCCAGCGTCCACCAACTCCTTCAGCCGACCCATCAAGGTTTTCTCCAGGGCCTCGTCGACTAGAGGCTTCCGGCTCCAAGACCTGCCCGCAGGCGGCACGTTCGAGAAGACAGGAAGTCCGATAAACGGTCCGCCTCCGTGAGATTCCGGACGTAGAAGTAGGTGCTCTGCCACTTCTTAATGGAATTTGGCAGATGGACTTTGGGGAAGATGGAGCTCTTCGTATAGATGGAAACTCTCCCGCAGTTACGCAGCCTCTTGTCAGAAGTCTGCGCCCGGAGGAAGAAGAGCATACCGAAAATCTCCATATAGGGCCAGATGCCCAAATACGCCTCGTAGAGGGTGACGAAGCATGAGAGCAGCGTAATGCTATTGACACCCAGATGATGAAGCTGCAAGTCGTAGATGCTCAAGAAGTGCTAGAGGAAGGGGCTCGCCGGCAGCGCCAGTACCCTCGCCAGGTGTGAGCAGAACACCACAAACTCGTCCGTCCCCGGGTCTGGCAAGATCTCGGCCGTGCTAGGGGCGCGAGTCCCGACCTCATCCTTCAAGCCAGATATCTCCTCCCGCGGAGCCTCCCAAGCTCCGAGCCATCCACACAAGAGCCCATCCAGGCACCTGAGCTCACCATTAAAGTTCGATTCCCCGTCGGAGGAAAGGCAATGCCGGCGAGGACGAAAGCGCAGGAAGGAGGCGGAGAAGGACGAAGAGCGCGAGGAGAGGAAGAAGAAGAAGCGCGAGAATGAGGAACGGTAACCAGAGCCGTTCCCCCCTTCCTCCTCTTTTAAAGCAAGGTGCGGCGGAATGGTCGCCTCTCACCACGCCGCGTGGCACGCGGTTACCGCCGCACTTTCCGCAAAGGATCCCGCCAGCGAACGGTTGCTGCAGAAGATCCCGCACGACGAAGCCGAAGAGACGTGCCCCTGATCTCGGGCAGTGAACCGCCGGCCGGCTAAGACGTGGGAACGTGGCTGACGTGGGCCACGATCCAAACCCTCAAGCCGTCCAAGCAAGATTACCAAGGTCTACAGCTTCCGGCTGCACGCAGCCGGACGAGCCGTCTTCAAGACCCCAAGCAAGCCGGCAACTCGCAGCCGGATCCTTCGTGTAACATCCCAAGATTTTCAAATTTTTGAAAAATCAGAAAAGTCAAAAACTTTTTGAAAATTATAAATATTTTGATTTGAAAATCCAAAATCATGCATGCATCATCATTCACTTTCTTGATTTGCATTTAATTTTTCCAAAAGATGGAATTCTATTTCCACTTTAAACCCTATTTGAGAAAATGTCATATAGGGCATGTTAGGCTCTATATAATGATTTTGGTTTCTATGATTTTATTTGATAGTGCCAAAGTGCTATGTTTAGAATAAGCTTTCTAAAAAGTATTTTATCAAATTAATTGGAAAAGATTTGAGTTTATTTTGACTTTGGAAAATATCACCAATTACCATTTAAAATGCCAAGGGTATTTTTGGTAATTTATTTTGTGTAAAAATGTTTCCAAATATTATATTTTGATAAAGGGTATTTTTACAAATTTATACAAATTGGTTTGAATTCATTTGGATGTGTTTTTGCAAAAGTTATGAATTTCCAGAATTTTTGAAAAGGAGAAAAGAGTTCAAAAAAAAATGGAAAGGGCCAACCGGCCGAGCCAGCCCAGCGGCGGCCCAGCATCGTCCTCGCGCGCGCAGCCCAGCAGCGGCCCGGTACCCCTTCGCACGCCCCTCTCGCTGACACCGCAGCCCCACATGTCAGCACCGACGCCCCACGTCAGCGTCGTCTCCCCTCGCGTCAATCACGCGCCCGAGTTTGGAAACTCGACGCCGGCGATCTCGCTCATCATGGCGGGCCATTAAGGCCAAGATCGACGCGTCCGAGGTCGGCTATAAGATGCCCTCGTCCCCCTCTCCTTCTTGCCCCACAAACCCTAGCCCGAGAGCCCCAAGGCTGCTCGGAATCACGCCCGGAGCTCCGCCACCCGCCGCCGGTGAACTCTCCCTTTCCGGTGAACGTAGACGACCTCGAGCTGCCCCTACTCTCCCTTTCGCTTTCTTACTTTCTTGCGCAGCTCTCTGACATGGTCCGGTGGTTTTTAACGCTCCAGATCGACGCCCCCGTGATCGACCGACGACCCCGGCCGCCATCACCAACTCCGGCGAGGAATTCCGGCTGTACCCGTGCATGTCGACGACGCCCCTCTCGCCACCGAGTTCTCCTCGACGTCCTGCATCCCTTGGTAACGAAACCCCTCTCCCTCTCTTCCTCTTTTCGTCGGAACGCGCGACGCCGGCCATGTCGCCGCCACGGTTGGGTCACCGGAGCAACTCCGGCAGCCGCCCACTTAAACCCTAGATCTGAGGCCGTTAGATCTTTTTTTGGACGGCGTGGATTAGATCGTTTTAAAACCGAACCGGTACGCCTACGTGGCATGCACAGTCAGCGCCCAGTCAGCAGATCTGTCCAATAGGAAGCAGCCACGTGGCCAGGGTTTTTCTGTGAATTTTCTGAATTAGTTTTAATCTGTCTGTTTTGCAGAAAAGCCCCTGCATCCTAGATTTATCATAACTTTTATTGGTTTGACCAAATTCAAATATTTTTATATATTTGAAATCCTTAGAACAAGTAGAATCTTTCTGGCGTTTTAGTTTTCTGTTTTGACAAGTTTAAATTTATTTGAATTTCAAATGTGAAATTTGAGTAAATTTGTCATAACTTTAGTTTAAAAATAGCTTTTTGAGTAAATCCAATTGGGTTAGTTTAGTTATGAAGTCCTCTGTCCAGTAGCATGTTCATCATATTTTATTAAAATATTTTTATGCAGAAACCTTAGAACTTGTGTGTTTTCCCTTATTTAGGTGTTTTGGATTTATTTCTAATTAGTAAATTAATAAAATTTGTTTTGTGGCATCTTACACAACCAGAGAACTAAAAGTTATTTTATATTTGTGTTGTGGAAATTGTTGCATATTCATGCATGGCATATTTTATTGCATGGTTGTATTTTTGTTAAGTCAAAATTGTTTTAATTGCATTTTGACTTCTTGCATATTTTGTTGTATTGTTATTTTTTTTGTATGAATATTGTTGATTTGTTTATTTATGTGTGGCTTGTTTATTTTATTAGTTTATTCGGAGAGTCACGAAGACTTTGGTGGTTGCTACTCCTGCCACTCCTGTTGCCAAGGCAAGTGGCACATTCATAAATTTCCTATTATTTTGATATGCATGTGGTAGCTTTTACTTAGAAAATCTTGCATGATAGATTATTAGTAATACTATGCTATGCTAGACCTGTTAGTAATTCTCCAAATATTCCTAAAGTGTCTAGCACCTATTTGTTAACTTAGTAGATATTAGCATTGCTACGCTCAAAATTGTTTTATAAAAGTTGGTATTGAAAAACTACTAAGTTAACGAACCACCTGGGTGGATGTGGCATGTGGATGGAGGTTGAAAGTTGAGTGGCTGCTTAGGCTCATCTAGGTGAGTGCACCTGGGTTAGACCCAGGCTCATTTAGGTGAGTGGACCTGAGTATGTGCACTTGTGGATTGCCACCCAGGGACAAAGGGATCGAAGTTGCTCCAAGTGAAGATTACTTTTCGTGCAGCCACATGTCATATGGGCTCTGTCTTGACTTAGTAAGTTGTGTGGACCTGGCCAGCGGGATCTGAAGATGTAGTGGAATAGGTGGCAGTGATCCCGCTAGAGCGCATGGGAAAGCACCTCTGAAGGGTCTCGTCTCAATCTTCTCCTTTCCTTTTCACTTCAAGAAGGGTCAAGGTCAGAATGGGTTGATTGAGTCAAGTGGTGAAAGTGCACAACCCCTCGAGAGTGTCAAACTATGATCATAGCCGTGTCCCCGGTTACGGACAATTCTGAGTATCGGAGCAAGGACGTCAACAAGAGATCTCATCATGCCAATTTTATAAGTAAAATTTGATGAACTTGTGTGGAGAAGATATTCCTGGATGCGTTCCATGGAATGATCTCATGACTAGTTAAAAGAAAAGTGTTTGAAAAGATAGGGTAAAATTAGCTTTATGCAAAATAGCCTTCAACTCCACCAGCCAAATATGCATATAGGTTATTAGAGTTTTGCCTCTATGAGTCCACAAAGTGTCACTTGCCAGTTCCATTTTATGGTTCTGACCCACCTTGTTGATATCTTTTATCAGGTTGTTCTGACGATGAGTGAGGTTTCGTTAAGGGTTTCGAGTCTGCAACCAACATGTTTCGCCTGTGGCTACATGAAGATTGGGACTCCATGCAATAATATTTAGTCTTCCGCTGTTATTTTTGTTTATGCTAGCTTCAAGCTATGCAAAGTTGTAATGGATTATTTTAAGTCTGGATCATTTGTGTAATAAATTGATACAATGTTATGGTATTCATCGTAAAATGTGTGTGCAAACGATTCGATCCAGGGATTTGCACTATACACAGGGATCTTGCCTATTTTTAAGTGCAGGTCCGCTACAGATGGTATCAGAGCCTTGTGTTGCCTGTAGGTTCGAAACCCTAGGTTTGGAATAGAAATAAGAAAGACCATAGGACTAAAAGCTAATTTCTATTCATCCAAAAACTTTTCTAATGTCATTCTTGTAACCATCTTGTCTAAATTGCTTTCTAAGTATTTTCTCTTATTTTAGATGACCACCCTCATGGAAGCCATCAAGAAAGGACCAGTGATGACCATGACTCTGCAGTGTGAGACTGAGTTTCCAAGAGCACTCAAGGATAACATGAAGAGCTTGGGATTTGAAGGAGAAGCTGTATACAAAGGATTTCCTTTCATGGGTGAAGGTCAAGAATACTGGTGGGTGCAACTCCATTTGTACAAGAGCAAAGACGATGACCACAAGACCGAAGGATGCTGCATGTTCACCAACCCAATAATTCACACAACCTTCTTTGATTCAGCAAGAAGTGCAGCATGGGAGGCCATCGAGTACCTTGGAGCAAGACTTCGTTTTAGACTTCACAACACCCAGAAGCACCTGGATGAACTCAAGAAAATCGGTGAAGAACTTGATGCACTCAGGAAGGAGATAGATTAGACCACCATTTCATTAGAATAACAACCCCGATGGTGTATTGACCTACCAACTTGTGGTATGGCAGTACTACCGCTTTTATTTTTCAAAACCTTGGTGTGTTTTTCCCTTCCAAAGACTAGTTCGTTTCTATCAAAAAGTTTGTGTTGAACTTTTGATTGATTGTTGTTATTGGTGCTACTTGTTTGTATGGGTAGGACTATTTCTCATAGATCTGTCTATCTTTTGCTCATCTATGCTAAAACCCACAGATGCCTCCTCGACGTGATCCCAACAACAACAACAACACCGATGCCATGCTTCAACAGATGATAGCAGCACAGACTCAACTGATGACCATGATGGCTCAATTCATGGCCAATCAAAATGCGCCGCCACCACCACCTCCACCACCGCCACCACCACCTCCTCCTCAAGTAGACAGGCTTGAAAGATTTCTGAAGTTAAGGCCTAACAAGTTCTCTTCTGCTACTGAGCCAATTGTGGCAGATGACTGGCTTCGCTCTGTGCACAAGGACTTGGTGACTTGTGAGTGCACCGATGTTGAGAAAGTAAGGTTCACCGCTCATTTGTTGGAGGGTCCAGCAGCTCAATGGTGGGAAACATATCAAATCACCCACCCTCTGAACGGATTGACTTGGGAAACATTCAAGGAAGGCTTCCGTAATGCTCATATCTCTTCAGGCATTATGAACTTGAAGAAGGAAGAATTCCGAAGCCTGAGACAGGGAAATAGGTCACTCAAAGAGTATATGGACGACTTCTACTCATTGTCCCGTTATGCTCCTGAAGACATTGACACTGATGCCAAGAGGAAGGAAAAATTCCTCAAGGGACTGTGTGATGAACTCAAGATCCCTTTGACAGTTGCATATGCCCCAAACTATCAGGCTCTCCTAGATCAAGCAATCACACTAGAGGATAACATCAAGAAGGCAGAGAACAGGAAGAGGAAGCACAATGGCAGCAAGTACAACTCAGAATCTGTTCAGAAGAAACCGCATTATCATGGGAACAATGGAGGGCACAACAACCACAAGCATCATGATCATGACCATAATGGTAGCAATGGAGGCTACAAGGGAAATGGACACGCTGCTTCCAACAATAATGGACATCACCGTCCAAATACTGCACCCAAGAAGGATCTCAGCCATATCACTTGCTACATTTGCAAGAAACAAGGGCATTATTCAACTGACTGCCCCGAGAAGAAAGTGGATGGAGCAGCCAAGCCAAATCCTTTCGACAAGGGATATGTGAACCATGTCCACCTGGAAGGAGCCTACAATGAGCCTGGTATGGAAAATGGTACATTCTATTCAAGCATCCAGTTTGAAGTTTCATATTCTAGACTACCTACAAAAATTTTTTTTAAGGGTGGTAGCCCACCTAGCTGTCAAAACCCAAAGTTTTCAAACCCATTCTTCTAGCCTCGTCGAATCTCGGGGACGAGATTCCTTTTAAGGGTGGTAGTATGTAACATCCCAAGATTTTCAAATTTTTGAAAAATCAGAAAAGTCAAAAACTTTTTGAAAATTATAAATATTTTGATTTGAAAATCCAAAATCATGCATGCATCATCATTCACTTTCTTGATTTGCATTTAATTTTTCCAAAAGATGGAATTCTATTTCCACTTTAAACCCTATTTGAGAAAATGTCATATAGGGCATGTTAGGCTCTATATAATGATTTTGGTTTCTATGATTTTATTTGATAGTGCCAAAGTGCTATGTTTAGAATAAGCTTTCTAAAAAGTATTTTATCAAATTAATTGGAAAAGATTTGAGTTTATTTTGACTTTGGAAAATATCACCAATTACCATTTAAAATGCCAAGGGTATTTTTGGTAATTTATTTTGTGTAAAAATGTTTCCAAATATTATATTTTGATAAAGGGTATTTTTACAAATTTATACAAATTGGTTTGAATTCATTTGGATGTGTTTTGCAAAAGTTATGAATTTCCAGAATTTTTGAAAAGGAGAAAAGAGTTCAAAAAAAAAAATGGAAAGGGCCAACCGGCCGAGCCAGCCCAGCGGCGGCCCAGCATCGTCCTCGCGCGCGCAGCCCAGCAGCGGCCCGGTACCCCTTCGCACGCCCCTCTCGCTGACACCGCAGCCCCACATGTCAGCACCGACGCCCCACGTCAGCGTCGTCTCCCCTCGCGTCAATCACGCGCCCGAGTTTGGAAACTCGACGCCGGCGATCTCGCTCATCATGGCGGGCCATTAAGGCCAAGATCGACGCGTCCGAGGTCGGCTATAAGATGCCCTCGTCCCCCTCTCCTTCTTGCCCCACAAACCCTAGCCCGAGAGCCCCAAGGCTGCTCGGAATCACGCCCGGAGCTCCGCCACCCGCCGCCGGTGAACTCTCCCTTTCCGGTGAACGTAGACGACCTCGAGCTGCCCCTACTCTCCCTTTCGCTTTCTTACTTTCTTGCGCAGCTCTCTGACATGGTCCGGTGGTTTTTAACGCTCCAGATCGACGCCCCCGTGATCGACCGACGACCCCGGCCGCCATCACCAACTCCGGCGAGGAATTCCGGCTGTACCCGTGCACGTCGACGACGCCCCTCTCGCCACCGAGTTCTCCTCGACGTCCTGCATCCCTTGGTAACGAAACCCCTCTCCCTCTCTTCCTCTTTTCGCCGGAACGCGCGACGCCGGCCATGTCGCCGCCACGGTTGGGTCACCGGAGCAACTCCGGCAGCCGCCCACTGAAACCCTAGATCTGAGGCCGTTAGATCTTTTTTGGACGGCGTGGATTAGATCGTTTTAAAACCGAACCGGTACGCCTACGTGGCATGCACAGTCAGCGCCCAGTCAGCCTAGCCAGCCAATCAGAGACAGCCAAGTGGCCAGGGATTTTCTGTGAATTTTCCGAATTAGTTTTAATCTGTCTGTTTGCAGAAAAGCCCCTGCATCTTAGATTTATCATAACTTTTTATTGGTTTGGCCAAATTCAAATATTTTTATATATTTGAAATCCTTAGAACAAGTAGAATCTTTCTGGCGTTTTAGTTTTCTGTTTTGACAAGTTTAAATTTATTTGAATTTCAAATGTGAAATTTGAGTAAATTTGTCATAACTTTAGTTTAAAAATAGCTTTTTGAGTAAATCCAATTGGGTTAGTTTAGTTATGAAGTCCTCTGTCCAGTAGCATGTTCATCATATTTTATTAAAATATTTTTATGCAGAAACCTTAGAACTTGTGTGTTTTCCCTTATTTAGGTGTTTTGGATTTATTTCTAATTAGTAAATTAATAAAATTTGTTTTGTGGCATCTTACACAACCAGAGAACTAAAAGTTATTTTATATTTGTGTTGTGGAAATTGTTGCATATTCATGCATGGCATATTTTATTGCATGGTTGTATTTTTGTTAAGTCAAAATTGTTTTAATTGCATTTTGACTTCTTGCATATTTTGTTGTATTGTTATTTTTTTTGTATGAATATTGTTGCTTTGTTTATTTATGTGTGGCTTGTTTATTTTATTAGTTTATTCGGAGAGTCACGAAGACTTTGGTGGTTGCTACTCCTGCCACTCCTGTTGCCAAGGCAAGTGGCACATTCATAAATTTCCTATTATTTTGATATGCATGTGGTAGCTTTTACTTAGAAAATCTTGCATGATAGATTATTAGTAATACTATGCTATGCTAGACCTGTTAGTAATTCTCCAAATATTCCTAAAGTGTCTAGCACCTATTTGTTAACTTAGTAGATATTAGCATTGCTACGCTCAAAATTGTTTTATAAAAGTTGGTATTGAAAAACTACTAAGTTAACGAACCACCTGGGTGGATGTGGCATGTGGATGGAGGTTGAAAGTTGAGTGGCTGCTTAGGCTCATCTAGGTGAGTGCACCTGGGTTAGACCCAGGCTCATTTAGGTGAGTGGACCTGAGTATGTGCACTTGTGGATTGCCACCCAGGGACAAAGGGATCGAAGTTGCTCCAAGTGAAGATTACTTTTCGTGCAGCCACATGTCATATGGGCTCTGTCTTGACTTAGTAAGTTGTGTGGACCTGGCCAGCGGGATCTGAAGATGTAGTGGAATAGGTGGCAGTGATCCCGCTAGAGCGCATGGGAAAGCACCTCTGAAGGGTCTCGTCTCAATCTTCTCCTTTCCTTTTCACTTCAAGAAGGGTCAAGGTCAGAATGGGTTGATTGAGTCAAGTGGTGAAAGTGCACAACCTCTCGAGAGTGTCAAACTATGATCATAGCCGTGTCCCCGGTTACGGACAATTCTGAGTATCGGAGCAAGGACGTCAACAAGAGATCTCATCATGCCAATTTTATAAGTAAAATTTGATGAACTTGTGTGGAGAAGATATTCCTGGATGCGTTCCATGGAATGATCTCATGACTAGTTAAAAAGAAAAGTGTTTGAAAAGATAGGGTAAAATTAGCTTTATGCAAAATAGCCTTCAACTCCACCAGCCAAATATGCATATAGGTTATTAGAGTTTTGCCTCTATGAGTCCACAAAGTGTCACTTGCCAGTTCCATTTTATGGTTCTGACCCACCTTGTTGATATCTTTTATCAGGTTGTTCTGACGATGAGTGAGGTTTCGTTAAGGGTTTCGAGTCTGCAACCAACATGTTTCGCCTGTGGCTACATGAAGATTGGGACTCCATGCAATAATATTTAGTCTTCCGCTGTTATTTTTGTTTATGCTAGCTTCAAGCTATGCAAAGTTGTAATGGATTATTTTAAGTCTGGATCATTTGTGTAATAAATTGATACAATGTTATGGTATTCATCGTAAAATGTGTGTGCAAACGATTCGATCCAGGGATTTGCACTATACACAGGGATCTTGCCTATTTTTAAGTGCAGGTCCGCTACAGATTGAAAGAGAGGATGCCGATGAAAAAGCAGCTTTTGAGTATGCCTTTGAGGAAGGGTATGAGACTCGGGTTTCTCTTGAGGAGAAACTCGAATCTATTGAGGAGTCTCATAATGAAATAATTGCTAAACTCATTAATGAACGTGACCATGCAATTGCTAAATATAAAGTCACGAAAAATTGCTAAATATAAAGTCACGAAAAGGAAAATACTAGCTTTAAGGAAGAGCTTGCCAAGTTTTCTTCTTTCATTACTAATGTTAATGATGTTTGTATTACTAACTCCATTTCTTGTGAAGCACCTATTTTGAAGGAGAATTTTGAGCTAAAGGCTCAACTTGAGTTGCTAATTAGCAAGTATGGGAAATTGGAAGAAATTCATGAAAAACTTTCTAGCTCTAATGAGGATCTTCTATCTTCCCATACTAAGATAAGGTTAGCTCTTGAGGCCATCACTACCAAGGTAACATCTAGTGAGCCTCATGTGGACAATGGCACAACTTTATCTAAAAATGCTATATTGCCATGTGCTAGTCCTAGTAGTTCATCCACTCATAATGTTGGTACATCATGTGATGAATTACTTTCCTTGCCTTGTTGCTCTAACAATGATGCTTCTACCTCCTCTAGTACTTGTGTTGTCACTAACCATGTAGAGGAAAGAAATGAGCACAAGGTCCAAGCCACTTCTATGAAGAAAGGCTTGGAAAAGCGTGGACTTGAGAACATGTTGAGTGTGAAGCAATACCCCAATGACAAGAGTGGACTTGGATTCAACTCCAACAACAAGAACAAGTCCAAGGTTGAGAAGAAGAAGGGCCAAGAACAAGTCAAGAATTCGGCCAAGATTACTTGCTTCAAGTGCAAGATTGAAGGGCACCATGTTAGGGATTTCCAAATGAAGAAGAAGCCTCTTAGTGAGAAGCAACTAGGGAAGCGGCCTCTTGTTCAATCTCATGCTCAACCACGAGTTGAACAATGGCCAACCCCTAAGAAGACTCAAGTCAATGCTCCTCAAGTTGAGGAGCCTATCAAGAAGAAAGAGAAGAGTCGATGTTGCTACCTTTGCCGTGGCAAGGGTCACTTTGCTTCTTCATGCACTATCGGTAACCTATCCAACCCCATCTTAATTGATGATGCGTATTCACTTAGAAAGGATAGAGTTGGCAATGTGTTTACCAAATATGTGGGAACTCAAAGTGGTGTCAAGAAAATAACCATTTGGGTTGCCAAGCCTATTGTGACTAACCTCTTAGGACCCAACTCGGTTGGGGACCAACAAGCTTCAACTTGATCAATAGGTGTTGTTGGGAGGACATTGGAGACTTGGCTATCTTTGAAGAATTAAGGGATCTTCATGATTATATTTCCTCAGGCCAAGTCATTTGGATTATATTGTTCTCTCTCATATCCAATGCTCCTCCTTGCGGTAACTCGTATTTAATCATTTATATACATTGAAAGTTGCTTGCTCCCTTGCATGTGTTAGTTTTGTTCCTAGCATGTGCTTGTATATGATATGCTACTTTCCTACTTCTCTTGTTATTCAAGATTGTGTATGATAGTTGTGTATCATGTATGTGTAACTTTGTGTTGAGTCTTTATTGGATCTTGTGTTGATTTCAATTGGCTCTTTTGAGAGATTAATGGACTATACCATTTTGGGGGAGTGATATGCTTTGTGCACTTCACAAACCTAAAAATGTGTGTACATGAGGCACACCACCTAGTATTGATATTTCAATATTATCTAGTTACTATGTGGTATGTCATATTCATGAGAAATTCAAATTCTACAATGTCCATTAATTTCTCTAGTTGGTTTTATTTCCCTCTTGTTAAGAAGAAATGAATTATCACATTATGGGGGAGTAATAAGCTATGTGCATATTACAATCCCATAAAATGTGAACATTTGAGGTTTTGCCCCTTAGATATGATATTGTAAATTATCTTATTCCTATGTGGCATGTTTGCTCGAACAAGTTCCATTTTTCTTTTTGGTTATCTTTTGGCTCTTGTTTGTGTGAGTTTTCTTGGAGTGGTTTTCTCTAATATGCATTTACATATATTATTTGAGAAACCATTTGTTCCATATTATTCTAACCCTAGCCTTGCCAGTTGGTTTGAATAGTTGAAACTACCAACAAACTTTATTAAAATATCGTGTTTTATCTCTTATCTCTTGCCATATGATTTATCTTGTAAGGATATACTTGGATACCTCTATCACTGGGAAAATAATTCAAAATGGTCATTGCCCTTGGACAATCCATATTTATGTATGTGATAGAACATTTTTGATTATCCTTACATTGACATTGGCTTTTATTTGCCCCATCTCTTGCCAAAATATTTTTTTGACTCCCGTTGTCTTCCTTGCCTCTTGCATGGATCCTATTTTTCAATTGGTATAGTTTAGTGTTGTAAATAACATATGGAGAGTAATGATCCCTTGTGTGTGCATTTTGTATTCAAATGCAAATATCAAGATAATGCATGAATCTTGGGGGAGCTTTTCTTTTATTATTTAGAACCCTATCCTATCAATCAATATTTGATCCTTTCAATTGGCATTTAATTTCTATCTTATGTGTTTATGGAAGACAAATCTTTTTCTTTTGATGCTTTGTGCCATCATGAAAAGTGTAGAGGGTGTGTGGTTTATTTGTTGTAACCTTGCTCTCTCTTGGGAGTCTTGCTTTCTCATTTCTTGTTTTATGTTTATCCTCTAGAATGAGAAAATCCTTTGAGCATGTCTCTTTCTTTTATCTTATATGCTCATTGGCCTTGCTTTGGTACCATCAATTTGTAATTAATTGGAATTTGATATATCCTCCATAGATATTTGTTTCAATTGATACTTATTATGGTAGCTTTGATACCTTATTTATTTGTTTTACTTTACTTGATTTCGGTCAAGTATCATCCTCTTCTTGGTATCTTTTCTCCTAGTTGGTATCTTATTTTCAGTTGGTGTCTTATCGATCATGTGTTGTTTTGATTCTATTCCTATTGATATCACACTTTATGTGTTGATGTGTTTTGGAATCAATCATATGTTGATTTGATTTTTCCTCAATAATGTGTTGATTTGGATTTTGATATAATTTGGACAACCTTTTTGTGTCACACTTTGGTGTGCCCTCTTCTTGGTTTACTTGGTGTTTTTGTCCAAATTGTATCTTGTTTGGTTCTTGAAAGTCTTTGCATGCACGGTTACTAATTTATTTTATTATAGCATGCTTATATTTCTTGATCCAATATATAGGGTATACTCCACCAAATCCTAACTCGGCTAAGATGTGCATGAAATTCAAGTTCATATCTACATATTTATGTGGAATATGCCCTATGTATTGTAGTTCATCTAACTACTATGGGACCCAATGAGTTTGTGAACCATGTTGTACTTGAATTTTGTTTTAGGTACAATGGAGATGCATTGGATGCTTGCCTCATTCATAAGGAAGGTGTTCTCACCGTGTGATTATTGGAGTCAAGCTTTGATTATAAACAAATTCTCATCTTCTTCATCGTCAATGTATCTCGGTAACAAGTATCTACCTCATGCATACTTTTCTAGTCTCAACCTTGCGTAGGTTGCTTCTTGGCATGAAAGCTTTTATGTGCAATTGTTGTGGTTTTGGCTTTTTTTCCTTCACTTGGTATATCTTTGTGATAGTTGTGATGAAAGTGCAAAACCTTTTCTTCAATTGGTATTATTTCTTTGTGATACTTGTTGCCTATCTCAAAGTATCTTCACTATCTCTTGTTCCCTTAGTGATTTGTGTGATGTCTTTGATATTTTTGAAGTTCATTTATATACAATGAGATAAATTTGAGCTTTGTGCTATTCTTTGAAGCAATAATCTCGTTTGTATATTTATGACTTCCTTTTGGATACCTTGTTCTCTTCTTCTCTAACCATTTTGTATGTACATGTGTCTTTGTGGATGAAAATCATCAACGATTTGTCTACTTAGAAACCTATACATATGAGAGAGGTCCCTTTTAGTTGGTATCCTATTTCTTTTGAGCTACCTTGATTTCTATCTATAATTCTTTGGTTGCTCCAAATTTGTTTCATGAGTGCCTATCTTAATTTTATTTGCATCTTTGCACACTCATGTGTTTGTTGAGGATCTTTGTCCTCATGCTTACCTTGGTGAGTATGTTGATTCCTTTTGGCTAGATGCTCTCACAAGCTCTTGGCTTTTTCAATTGGTTTCATTTTCCAATTGGTATCCTTGAGCCTGCAAACATCTCTCATTTTTAAAGATCTTCTTTGCATCTCGGTTGGGCCTATCTTATGATTGAATCTTTGAAAATTGGTATCTCCTTATGGCTCAACCATATCCTTGGTGCAAGTGCTTTGTTTTGCTTTTGTTTTTTGCACCCTTGCACTTGTTGAGTGTTCTAGATGATTTTGGGGGAGTGAGGATTCCATATTTGTGCACTCCTCAATAGTGCATGAACATGGCGGAGCTTCTCTATTTTATTTTAGAACTCTTGTTTTGGATTTTTTGATTGCCTATCTCCTTTGTGGAGATGTTTAGAATGATTTCATCCGTTTACAATCTTTGGATCCTCAATATAGTTTGATTTCCTCTAACTATTCATCATTGGATATGTGCATTTGATTTCACTCATATCTTGAGAAATGCACACATTTTTGAGGAACTCATATTATATTGGCCTTCTAAAATTTTCCTCCCATTTCGGCAATCGATGCCAATGGGGCAGAAGTTTAGAGGGTTTAAGGGAATTTGGTTTTATGCTTTTGGTTGGTTCTTAAGCATTTGCCTTTAATGCTATTGCATCCTTGCTTGCTTGTCTTGCAAGATTGCTTAATTCATTATATAAACCCTCTTAAAATGGGATTGTCATCAATTACCAAAATGGGGGAGATTGAAAGTGCATGGTTGCCCCCATTTGTGGTTTTGGTAATTAATGACAATCTCTATAGACTAATGTTTGTATTAAGCTATACTTGTAGGTGTCCATATGCGTTGCATGATCTCCATATATTGGAGTCAAGGCTAAGGGAAGAAGATTATATGTTGATCAAGGCTAAGTGTGAGTTGACCAACACACAAGGCTAGTGATGTACCATGAGGGATCGTATGATCTCATGGTATGCCCATGGAGGATGGCATCTAGTGGTGATCGCCATCAAGGTTGTGTGGTGAAAATAATGGCCATGTGAAGATATGCCGAAGAAGAGGTTCTCCCATCTAGGTGTATGGGGGAGCAATATGAGAGTCTTCACCGAGCGGAGCGTAATCAAGAAAGGTGATCCATCTTGAGAAGGTCAAGACTGTCGTCATCTAGCTCAAGTGGATTATGCGCAAGGCAAAGATTTCAGGTTTATCTATGGTTGAGACTATATACTATTGTGCATTGATATATTTTCTACATTGTTTGGCACAAGGTATGACCCTCATCTCAAAATCTCAACCTAAATTGGACATGCCTCATATTGTGCAAATATGTTGTTGTATCTTGTTGGAAAATGTTTCTCTCTATATGTGTGTATTTGCATTCCAAAGCAAACTACTTATATGCATACATCTAGGGGGGGGGAGGGGTCCTTTCCATTTTTGTGAGAACATGATCTTGTTGTGGAACTTTATTGCAAATCCTAGTGTTGTCATCTAACACCAAAAATGGGGAGATTGAAAGAACGTTTTTGATCCCTTGTGTTTTGTGTGTTAGTTAACAACACCAGTGATATATTAATATGGTGTCAAGTGATGCAGGTTTTAGATGTATAAAATATATGTGCATCAACACCAAAAAGATAGAAGAAAAGAGCTTGCAACCTTCTGTTGGCTACCGGATATTTGGTGGCTACCGGAATATCCGGTCCAGAAGAATCATCGAGAAAAACTGCTAAGGACCAGAACTAAAATGTACTGGAGGTCACCGGATATTTGGAACCGGATATTTCATGGAGACCGGAATATCCGGTCCAGAGTAAAAGAAGGAATTTCTACTAAGGACTCGAACGTGGAGGTACTGGAGGTCACCGGATATTTCGGACCGGAGATTTCCAGAAGGACCGGAATATACGGTTTGCTAAAAACTGACAGAGTCAGCAAAACGAAAACTGCAATAACTTTTTCATCCAGACTCCTTTTTCGATGATCTTGGGCTCGTTCGACTCGCAACGAAGAGCTCTTCAAGATTATGCAGAGAAACATGACTTGAACCGTAATATCCGGTACTCTGCCTCTCCAACGGTCAGATTTTTTGGAGGGGTATAAATACCCCTCCTCTTACCTCCAGCCAGCTAGCTCGACCAGAATAGAAGAAATCACCATTGTTGCAAGCTCAAAACTCATCGATCTCCCAATACCTCCACCCAAAGTCATTGATCTTTGGAGGATTGAAGGAGAAGGCCAAGATCTACATCTTCACAAGCCGATTTACTTTTCCCCCTCATTCACTTGAGGGATTCGTGGTTAGGTTTTTCTTTGTGAAAACCCTAGCTTTTTGTTCTCACTTGTTGTATTGTTTGAATAGATTTGGTGATTTGGGAGCACCCAATTTGGTTGTGGGTGTGTGCCCCAAGATTGCTGTAAAGGCTCCAGATTCCGCCTTGAAGGATTCTGATAGTGGAAGGTGAACCTAACCCTTGGGGTGAGGTTCATCGGAGAATAGGTTGAGGCCTTTTTTGGCATCTTGAGTAGGCCTTTTGTGGCGAGCTCACACCCCTCCAACGAGACGTACTCCCTTAACAAGGAGGAACTCGGGAATACATCCTCGTCTCCGCGTGCCTCGGTTATTTCTATACCCGAGCTCTTTACTTATGCTCTTTACATTGTGATAGCCCTCGTGCTTGAAGTATTATATCTTGCTATCACCTTGTTGTTATATTGCTTAGCATAAGTTGTTGGTGCACATAGGTGAACCTAGTATATTAGGTTTTGTGTGCTTGATAAATTAAACGCTAGTTTTATTCCGCATTTATCAAGCCTTACCGTAAAAGTTTTGGATCGCCTATTCACCCCCACCTCTAGGCGACATCCTTGTCCTTTCACACGGGGAGTCCAAGATAGGTAAATGGTAAAGCTTCAGCTTGGCAACCCAGAACCACAGCCAACTCCTTGCATCTGATATGGGAGATATTAATGGGGACCAGAGAACACTTTCCAAAGTTTACTTTTAATCCGGTGATAGAGGTGAAAACCATTAGAATGTTCTTGAGTATATTTAGTTGGGTTGGACATGCCGGCATAATGATCAGAGTATCATCTGCATATTGGATAATGGGATAGCAAAGACCAAAAGAGGAGTCTAATGGAAACTTCATTAATCCATCTTGCCAAGCCTTATTAACCATATATTGTAGTAATTCAGATGCAAGGACATATAGTTGAGGATACAGGGGATCCCCTTGTCTCACTCCCCTCTTACAAATAATTTTCTTCCCTTACATGGCGTCTAACCACAGCTGCATGCCTTCTTTAAGTGAAGGTTTAGCCCTGTGCATAATCAAACAGAAGCTCTCTCTGAAAAAAATAATACAATCATCCTTGCTTCTATTGGCTCCTTAAAAAATAATTTTATTTATGTGGTTCCATAAGCTCCAACATCCAATGATCAGACTCTCCTTGAAACAAATAGAGGGATTTCTGGTTCTTCCTTCAATCAGCAAGTTAATTACTTCCAATTGAGTGCTCCATGTGTGCAGCAGAAGTGCCCATTAATTTTGACTGAAGGTGCAACCAAAGAAGAGATGATGTAGGGTCTCATAATGTGAGGTCTGACATAGAACACAAGATGTATCATCCACATGGAAATTTTTCCTGGTTAATAGGTCTCTACTATTTTAATCTGTCCTGAAGCAGCAACCAGAAAAAGAATTTATGCTTCAGTTGGGCGCAGGACTTCCAATTCCATGCAAAAGGTATTGGTGCCTCGATGACAGGCGTCAAAAAATCATACACGTTTTTGACAGAGAACTTAAATCCATTAATCAGTTCCCACTTATCCTTGTCCTCCATATTTCCATCTCCTGTCAATTTATCTGCTAGAGTCCCACTTTGTTGATGCGCAATCATAGATAGTGGCAACTGAAAATGTTCCATCAAATTTCTATGATTTATGCTTCTTAATCTTTGCAAGGAGATATTTTGATTCTTTGAGAAAGAAAAGAGATGAGGGCATAGAGCTTCCATTGGTTGATCGAGCCAGTTGTCCTTCCATGCTCTAATTGTTCTACCATCTCCAGCTTTACATCTAATCATAGCCTCATAATGATTCCAAAGAGATAGAATATCCTTCCACCAAAATGACCCACATGGAGAATTGGCTTCAGGTAATTTATCATTCTGATAATGTGCTGCCCAAATTAATTTAATCCATGGGATTTCTTCTCTATTCATAAATTTATGGAGAAGTTTCATCAGCAGAGCAGTGTTTTGTGTTCTCAAATTTATGACACCAAGACCACCAACTTTCTTTGGCATACAAACCCTTTCCCACTTAGCTTGACAGTTTCTCTCTTATGAATGTCCTTACCTCTCCATAGAAAACCCCTAGCAGCACTCTCAACATGGTCAATAAAATTCATGTGAATCTTGATGGTACTCATGGCAAACAGGGGTATTGCAGTGATGACTGTTTTGATTATTGTGATCCTACCATCATAAGATAGCATGGTTGCAATCCCAGAGAGTCTTCTGTCTATCCTTTCCGCCATGTTGATGAAGTGATCAATCTTGGGCTTAGTGGTACCCATGGGGAGTCCAAGATAGGTAAATAGTAAAGCTTCAGCTTTGCGACCCAGAACCACAACCAACTCCTTGCATCTGATATGGGAGATATTAATGGGGACCAGAGAAGACTTTCCAAAGTTTACTTTTAATCCGGTGATAGAGGTGAAAACCATTAGAATGTTCTTGAGTATATTTAGTTGGGTTGGACATGCCGGCATAATGATCAGAGTATCATCTGCATATTGGATAATGGGATAGCAAAGACCAAAAGAGGAGTCTAATGGCAACTTCATTAATCCATCTTGCCAAGCCTTATTAACCATATATTGTAGTAATTCAGATGCAAGGACATATAGTTGAGGAGACAGGGGATCCCCTTGTCTCACTCCCCTCTTACAAATAATTTTCTTCCCTGGCACCCCAAAGAGGAGTCATCTGCATATTGGATAATGGGATAGCAAAGACCAATAGAGGAGTTTAATGGCAACTTTATTAATCCATCTTGCCAAGCCTTATTAACCATATATTGTAGTAATTCAGATGCAAGGACATATAGTTGGGGAGACAGGGGATCCCTGTAGCGGACCTGCACTTACAATATAGGCACGATCCCTGTGTATAATGCAAATCCCTGGATCGAATCATTTGCACACACAGTTAAGATGAATATCACAACAGTGCATCAATTATTACACGAATGATCCAAGTACTTAGGAAAATATCCATTACAAATTAATTGCATAGCTCAAGGCTAGCTCAAAGAGTAAACCGCGGAAATAACTTTATTCTTCATGGAGCCCTCATCATCTTCATGCAGCCACATGTGAGCATGTCGGTTGAAGACTCGAACCCAACGTCGTTCCTTACTCATTGTCAGAAAAACCTGCAACATGTAGGTTACAACCAAAACATTGGTCAGAACCATAGGAATGGATCTGGCAAGTGACACTCTGTGGACTCATAGTGGGAAAACTCTAATAACCTATACGCATATTTGGCATGTGGAGGCTGATTTGCATAAAGCCAATTTTCCTATCTCTTTTCAAAACACTTTTTCATCTAAACGAGACAAGTATGGTATGACAACCATTGCCTCAACTACCCTTGTTGACCCATCAAAATTTTAACTTAGAAAAATTGGAATGATGAGATCCTCCGTTGACGTCCTCGTCCAGCTTGCTCAGAATCGTGCATAACCGGTGACACGGCTAAGTACTTAGATTGACACTCTGCAGAGGTTGTGCACTTTCACCATAAGACTTCATCAACCCATTCGGACCTTGACCCTTCTTGAAGTCAAAAGGAAAGGAGGAGATGGAGACGAGACTTTTCCGAAGTACTTTCCCGACCACTGCCGTCCTGACGCGCTCCACCTACTTTCCTCTACCACCACCTGTCAGGCCGGGCCGGTTCCATACTACATACTTAGTCAAGCTAGATCCCATATGACTTATGGCTACACGGTAAGCTAACTAAACTCGGAGTAACGTTGATCTCTTTGTCCCTGGCTGGCCGTCCACAAGTGAGCCAATCTCGGGTGAAAAACACCATAGACATGGTCCCGAGTAGCCACTCAACCATAAACCACCAAGCAATGCAAAAATCCACCCAGGAGGATAGATCGACCATAAAGGGGTGGCGGGGCCTCGCCGGAACCCTAGTCTGCGCGGCGGCCGACAGCGGCGACGCGCGTTCTGGTACAACCGAAGGAAGAGAGGGGGAGTGGAGCATACCACGATGGAGAGGAGGGCGAGGCGGGCTCAGTGGCGCGGGCGGCGATGACGGGGTGCACGGGCTCGTCGGGAATGGCTCGCCGGAGAAGCTCCCACGGGTGGTGGTGGCGGGCCGAGGACGTGCCCGTCGATCTGAGGGTACAAAGGCCACCAGAAGATGTCACAATGATGCACGGGAAAACCACAAAGGTAAAGAGAGTGGAGAGAGGGATTGGGGACACCTGTCTTCACCGGAATCGATGAATTCCGCCAGCGGCCGTGGCGGTGATGCGAGCTCAAGTGTGGACGGCCTGGTGGCTATTGGGAGGTGAGAGGAGGGGGCAAACAGAGAGGAGATGGTGGGGGGGGTTAAGAGGCGCGCGATGGTGCGGCAGTTCGCACTCGCGGGAGTGCGCAATCACGCGAGGGAGTCGACGGGGCGACGGGCGAGCTCCCGCATCATTGGCGATGATGCAGACATGCGGGACCCGCATGTCAGTGGGAGGGGAGGGAAGGAGACGCGGGTGGGCTGGCTCGCTGGCCGTGGCTTGCTGGGCCTTGGCTCGGCTGCTTATTCTTTTTTTTTTTACAAATTTTTTTCTATTTTCTGTTTTTCAAAACAAAAACAAAACCACCCAAAAACAAATCAAACAAAATTGATAAAATACTTTTTGAAAAGCTTGTTAAATTTAGAACACTTGGGCACATAGCTTGCCAACAAAATAAAATAAAATATTTGGTTTTATGACAAGGGTTAATTAACCCTAATGTGTCAAAATAAATATTTCAACCCCAAAATTTAAATTTAAAACTCAACTCAAGACATTTAAAATGCAATGCAGCAAGATGATGATGCATGAATGCAAGTTTTTAAAATTTTTGAAAATTTGGGATGTTACAAACCTAACCCCCTTAAGATGAATCTTGTACCCGAGATTCGGATTGGCTAGCAAATAGGTGAGGGTGGTCTGCTCGGAGATCATCTTCTCTTTCCCAAGTTGCTTCTTGTTCTGTGTGATGATTCAACTGAAACTTGCAAAACTTTATTGTCTTTGTTCGTGTGACCCTTTCTGCTGTCTCCAAGATTTTTATAGGCTTTTCTTCATAAGTAAGGTCACTTTCCAGTTGAACTTCCTCTAGGGGCACTGTATCTCTTAATGGTGTTTCTGCCATCTCCGGATGACATTTCTTCAACTGGCTCACATGGAAAACATTATGGACAGCTGATAAGACCTCCGGTAAATCAAACTCATAAGCTACTTCTCCTTTGCAAGATAAAATATTGTAGGGTCCGATAAATCGAGGTGCCAACTTTTCTTTGATCCTGAATCTCTTCAATCCACGTAAAGGTGAGACTTTAAGATAAGCTCTATCTCCTACTTCATATGTTATCTCTCTTCTCTTGGAATCTGCATAACTTTTCTGTCTTGACTGGGCTATCTTTAATCGGTCCTTAAGCAACCAAACCTTCTCTTCGGCCTCTTGAATTATGTCCAGACCAAACAAACTACGTTCTCCTACACCATTCCACAACAAAGGTGTAGTGCATTTCCTCCCATACAGGGCTTCAAACGGTGACATTCCAATGCTGACTTGAAAACTATTGTTGTAAGAGAACTCGGCATATGGAAGGTTATCATCCCAGCTAGACTTATAGTCCAATGCACATGCTCTCAACATATCCTCTAAAATCTGATTTACTCTTTCTGTTTGTCCATCAGTCTGTGGGTGGAAAGCTATGCTAAACTCCAGCCTGGTTCCAAGTGATTCATGCAATTGCTTCCAGAAATTAGAGGTAAATTGGGTACCCCTATCAGATACAATCTTCTTAGGAACTCCGTGTAAGCAAACAATTCTCTTCATATAGATTTCTGCTAGCTTGGCACTTGTATAGGTAGTCTTCATGGGCACGAAGTGAGCTACCTTCGTCAAACGGTCCACTATAACCCAAATCGAATCATATCCCGATTTGGTTCGAGGTAAACCTGTGATGAAATCCATCCCAATTTGTTCCCATTTCCAGTCTGGCACTGGTAACGGTTGTAGTAATCCTGCTGGCTTCTGGTGTTCGGCCTTCACACGACTGCATACATCACCTTTTGCGATATACTCAGCGATATCTCTCTTCAAACCATTCCACCAGAATCTCTCCTTAACATCCATATTGTCGTGATATTGTCGAATCTAGCCACGGCAGGGGTGCCATCGAGCTAGGTAGAGAGAGGGTTTTAGGAGACGTGGGGTGATCCGGTGACATAGAAGAGAGTTTACCCAGCTTCGGATCTCACGTCGGTGGCGAGATCCTACGTGCTGCTATAATTCACTATAAGGCAATATCGCCGAGTTACAGTGATCGAGGTTGAGAGCGTATGTGCCCTAAGGCGTCCCAGGGGCCGGCTTATAAAGGCGTCCAGACCCTGGGCTTACAAGAGAAAACCTAACCGACTAAGAACAGAGTCCTACTCTAATCCGGCTTGGGCCCTGCCTTGTGGGCTAAGTCTTCCGCAATGCAGGCCGGCTTCTAGAGTCTTCCCTTAGCCGGATGGGCCTCCTGCGCTTCAGCATACTGGGCCGCCCGGTAAGCCGGATTCGGCTTACCACCACTTTGGGCCACCCTGGTCTGCTGGCTTTTAGTCTTCTCTGTGAGGTCACCTGTTCGGCATAACCCCAACAGTAGCCCCCGGAAAGCTTCAAAGACTTCAGCTGGCTGGCTTCAATCTTTCGGCAATATGCTGTCTGGGAAATTCATCATTCGTCTTCAGTCTTGGAGCATTCCCAGAAACCTGAAATCATGTCGAACAATTTGTCGATTTTAACTGTGCCGGCTTTGTATGCTGAAAAAACACTTGAACGTGCAACGACACGCGTCCGCCGATTTGACAGTTACGTCAGACCCGGCAGTGTGAGTGGAGGAGCATCTTTTGAATGCAGGGGCTAGTTTCCAGTTTTTCCGCGCTGGAACCGAGGCGTCGGAGAGAAGGAACCGTCACCAACGGTTTGATCCGAGACACGTGGCGAGTAACCCGGCTGCTGACCGTTGCACACATCTCAGCGCAGAGCTATAAAATCGTGACCTCATCGTCTCCACCGCGATCACCTCACCATTCACAACCCTAGCTCCATCTCTCCTCCAGATCTCATCTCCTCTCCCGAGCGCAAACTCCTCCGTTTCCTCGACCTCCATGGCATCGAGCGTTACAAGTTCTCCAGCGGTCGATGTAGCCGTGGCCGGTCCGACTCTGCCGATGGGAGGAGCCACAGCCTCGGCTGTCGGCACTGTCACCGAGCCATCCGCCGCTACTCCTGCATTCTCACCAACTCCGGTGAGTTCCTCCGCCGCTTCGGGCCATGACACAGTGGCTCTGGCAAAAGCCGCAGCCGAAGCCGCTGCCACGATGGCTTCTGCCGCCACAACCGCCGAAGCCACCGTCGAGGACGCATGCGTTGGCGATGAGGAGGAGGAAGAGGAAGCCTTCAGCGGCAAGGATGCAGCCAACAACCCATCTCGCAGCTGGGCCTGCTCGGCTGTGGACGAGGTCGAGTTGAAGGGAATGGAGGCCGACGGAGCCATTGTTCCAACTTCTGAGTCAAATCCGACTTGGCGATCCGCCTTCGGCGACCCCTACCCTACTCCCATCAGAGACGAGCGGGTACTCCTTTCTTCCCATGTAATCAGGGGATTCTCCTTGCCGCCTTCGGCTTTTCTTATAGATCTTCTAGATTATTATGGCCTCCAGCTCCACAACATAACCCCGAACAACCTGTTGTACATCTTCGGCTTCGTAGCATTGTTCGAAGGCTATTTAGGCATAAAACCTAGGCTAGACTTCTTCGAACGCTGCTTCTTAGTTAAGAGGCAAACTATCAACAAGGAGCTGCTGGTGGCTGGCACAATCAGCTTCAACTGCCGCCGGGATATCGATTGGTACCCTCAAGTGCCAATCGTCGATTCGGCTAAGGGATGGGTGTCCACATTCTTCTACTGCAAGGACGTGGCGACGCCAAACCGGCTGCAGGGGCTCGCCCCTTTCACAGACGAAGCCGGCACGCCGCTGCCCTCCTGGAAGAAGAAGCCGTCAGGTGTAATGCCGACGGAACATGCCGCCCTCCAAGCGAGGATTGCGCAACTGACGTCCGGCTCTCCTCCCTTGACTGGGAGGACACCATCATCTGCTGGATGAAGAGGCGAATCCAGCCTCTCCAACATCATGCTCGGCTTCTATGCGAGTACACGGATAACGCTAATCCCATGCGGATCAACGAGAAAGACCTGGAGCGGAGCCTCTTTGAGGCTCGCGCCTCTTTGAGGCTCGCTTCAACAAGCTCATCAAAGCCCGGCCTGGAGAAGGCCGGCAATATGAAGAATCACTGCCGATGTTTACAGCAACCAACCCTCCCCCAAAGGTACTTGGACTAACCAAAGTTCAATTCTTTGAGAGATTCTGGTTTGCTTTTGTCGGACTAACATGTAATATGTCAGATTGCTGGAATCACCGACATCCGCCCTGCTGGGAATTCGTCGTCCAGCAAGGTGCCCACACGGCCCGTCTCCATTCCCTCGGATACTAGCGGAAAGCCGGAAGAGGAAAAGCCAGTCGACCACAAGCAGTGCTAAGTCGACTGCAGACGACGACGCTCTTGCTGGGCTCAACATTCCCAGCAAGAAGTAAGTCAACTGACCACATCTCCTCCTTTCTTTGTAGTATTGCCGGATTTACCAAATTTCGCTTTTCACCTTTGCAGAATAAAGAAGGGTGCTCCGTTAAGAATAAAGACGGTCGCCACGAGGAAGAAAGCCTCTCCTGCCATCCCTCCATCAATTCCATCAGTTCCAGAGCCGAACCCCACAGAGGAGAGCACACGCACGATAATGCCAGCTCCAGTTGGGAGAGCCGGGGTAACTCCCCCCACACAATAGACAGAGATAACGGGGAAAGTGATTGGAACATCCTCTCCAAGGGCTGAAGCTCCGGCTAATGATGCCCCAACCTTTCCCCCCATCAAAGCCAAAGCCTTCGACGATGAGGGGCGTATCAAGCCGGAATTCATGAGCTGGTTTATGAAGGCGCCTCAGGCTTCCCCGGAAGAAGGGAACAACCGTCCGGGACGACGATCCGGATCACACCAAGGCCTATGACACCTTTGATGTCATAGAGATTCTTGAAGATCAGCAGAACTACTTTGCTGATAGCTTTGAGGCCGGCATGATGCTTCTCCGCGAGCACTACCACGTAAGATACCTTACCAGTAGCCCCCGAGCACTATCCCGGGTTAAGTTATCAAAACTAGCCATCATAGTGATCCGAGTTAATGCGCAAGCACACACTTAGCCCCCCAGTCATGAAATGTCGTCATGTAGCCACCTTAACTTGTAAATATAGATTTAGGCTTTTAGCGATTCCTTACGCAGATCCATCGAAACATTGGCGCTGAAACCATCAATTCTTTGGGTGTGCGAAATCAGGAGATGCGCCGGCTCAAGACTGAACTGGCGAACAAAGACGCCATCATCGAAGGGTTTGAGGCAGACCGGGTTCAATACCAAGGTACAAATGCCGAATCCTTAGGTTTGAGTTCCAGGCTTTCTTTTATACTGCTGACATTTTTGTCTTGCAGACGCCATCATCAAAGCCAAGGAGCTTGCCGAGAACGCCGGCATTGTCGACCGGCTCCGCAACGAAAATATTGAGCTGAATAAGCTTAATCAATCGATGGTTGCGGAGCTGGATACAACCAAGAAGAATCTTGCCAAAGCCGAACAACTTCTGGAATCAGAGAGGCAGAGCCACAAGGATGCCTTCAATGAAATCCAGGACCGGCTTAACAGGCGCCTTGATGAATCGCTGGCGATCGACAACCAGCTTCTGAGTAAGTTTTAAAATAACTTAAACTCATTGGTTTCTGTCTTAGCCGAATATAATTGAACTTCGCCTTTTGCAGCTCCGGCGGGTTATGGCCATGAGCTAACAGCGGAAAACCGGCTTGACCGGATTCTGGAGGTAGGGGAGCTCATCCCAAAGATTATTTCTTTGGGAAAGGAGCTTGCCGAGAAATTCTTTCCCGGCAACCCTGAGCCCCCGACGAACCTTGCCAGCTTAGAAGCTGAACTGGCCGAAGCGGCTTCATTCTTCGATGAACGGCTTCGATCCAGCGCTCATGGAAGTGCCAAGACGGCCTTGGGCTTAATGATGGCACATTACCCGGAGGCGGAAGCATGGCGTGTGGCGTCCGGCTTCCCTCTGGAAAAGGAGGATGGCACACCCCTGGACGACCAAGATCGTAAGATGATCCTTCACTCCGTCTCCGGCTATGCCAGCAAGATTGCCAACATGGTCTCCTTGACCACCATCTTCAAAGAAATGCCGTGCCCGCCAACTCCTGCTCAATCAGATGATGACACTAAGGCGGCGGAGAAAACTTCATGAGCCGAATTTTCTCGTTGAGCCGGCTATCCTGAAAATGTAATGGGCAATATGTAAAGCCGTCCATACAATGTATATGTCTAGAAATAACTTAGCCTTTTGCTGTATGTTAATCAGCTTTATATTTTGCAAACTTGCAATTTTATGCCTCAGTTCAATCTGGCCTTGACACCTTAGCCTTTAAGCGTCGGCAAACCTATGGCGAAGCTAACTCGCTGAGCAACAGGGTACGCAATGACCAATCTATTTAGACTCAGAACAAGTGCCGCCTTTCGGTACCGAAAAGCTTTGAAGCAACCCGGCGCAAAAAGCTAGCAGACAAACATTAATTTGGCAAAACGTTGATTTTTCATCACCTTAAGGCGGATTCAACATGAAAAAGTTTACCAACGAGAGCAACACAGGCAATTTCGGGTAAACAGACTAACAATAAGATCATAGGGAAATAAAGGATGGTACATATTCTCGAATTCGACATGAGAAAAACCAATTTTTATTTCATGATCACATTGACATGGTTATAATAGAATTTGCTAAGTGTAAAAAGGACGTAGCTGAGCGATATTCCACGGACGTTTCGTCTCATCTAAGTCGTCATCTACATGCCTTTTTCTCTTGCGACCTTTCTTCCTGGGATCTTTCTTTGAATCCCTTAAGTCGAGGAGATAATATGACCCATTTTTCAGAAATTTGCTGATTACGAAAGGTCCTTCCCAAGGCGGGGATAATTTGTGCTGCCGGCTTTGCACAAGCCGAAGCACTAAGTCGCCTTCTCAAAAAGATCGATTCCGCACTCTACGGCTCTGATAGCGACGTAGATCTTGCTGATAGATGGCGGATCTTTGGAGAGCTAACTCTCTTTCTTCTTCGAGGATGTCTAAGCCGTCTTGACGTGCTTCTTCTGCGTCTTTTTCGACGTAGGCTGCGACTCGAGGCGAATCGTGGATCATGTCGGATGGGAGCACCGCTTCTGCACCATAGACAAGGAAGAAAGGGGTGAAGCCGGTTGATCTATTTGTGGTAGTACGAATACTCCACAAGACCGCCGGCAATTCCTCAACCCAAGCGCCGGCTGCTTGATGCAAAGGGGTTTCAAGCCTCGGCTTAATACCTTGCAGAATAATGCCGTTAGTGCGCTCCACCTGTCCATTGGATTGCGGGTGTGCCACCGATGCCACGTCGAGTCGGATCTTTGATCGGCTGCAGAACTTCGCTAGCTCACCAACGGCAAAGTTTGTGCCATTGTGAGTGATAAGGCTATGCGGTATGCCGAATCTAGTTGTAATCTCGACGATGAACTTTGTAGCTGTAGCTCCGTCGAGTTTCTTGATGGGCTTTGCCTGCACCCACTTCGTGAATTTGTCGACCGCCACCAGCAGGTGGGTTAAGCCTCCCCTTGCCGTCTTAAAAGGTCCCACCATGTCAAGCCCCCAGACCGCAAACGGCCGAATGATAGGGATCGTTCGGAGCTCCTGAGCCAGTAAGTGAACCTGCTTTGCGTAGCGCTGACACCCATCACAAGTCTTGACGATGTTGATAGCATCCTCCTTAGCCGTGAGCCAGAAGAATCCGTGCCGAAACGCCTTGGCGACTAACGCCTTTGCCGCCACGTGATGCCCACATTCGCCGGAGTGGATTTCTTCCAGGATTTGCCGTCCTTCCTCTGGGGAGATGCATCTTTGGAAGATGCCGGATGTGCTCCTCTTATAGAGTTGTCCGTCAATAATCGTGTACGCCTTTGCTCGACGCTCAATTTGACGGCTTAGCACCTCGTCGTCCTTGGGCAGTTTCTTATTAATCAAGAAATCAATGTAGGGTGTGGTCCAATCTGGGGTTACCAAGCACACCTGAACTGATTCTGCCGACAAGGGGTAATCTTCATCGCCGCCTTTGATGGACGGCTTGTGAAGGTGATGGAGAAATATGTCTGGTGGCACTGCCTTTTTCTTGGATCCTATTCTGGCCAAGGCATCAGCAGCTTCATTGTCATCTCGGGAGATATGTCGAACCTCTAAGCCGGCAAAACATCGGCCGAATTCATCGACTGTTCTTCTGTATTCCACCATTGTGGGACTCTTCGTGTCCCAGCATCCATCAAGTTGCTGCACAACCATCTCCGAGTCGCCATAGCAGAGGATGTGCTGTACTCCCAATTCCTTAGCCATGTGAAGACCATGAAGGAGAGCCTCATACTCTGCTACATTGTTGGTGGCGTTGAAGTGGATTCGGAGGACATAACTGAGCTTATCACCCTTAGGCGATTTTAGAACTACTCCAGCCCCGAGCCCTCCTTCATCTTTGAGCCATCGAAGTGCATTATCCAGTAGTGAGAATCTGGCAAAGGTGTGCTTTCCATCGCCTCTGTCCAATCTGCAACAAAGTCGGCTAAGACCTGAGATTTGATGGCGGTCCTCAGCTTGTACTGGATGTCGAAAGCTGCTAACTCGATGCCCCATTTGGCGACTCGACCCGTTGCGTCGGCATTGTTGATGATTTCCCTTAATGGAGCCTTGCTGACCACCGTGATCGTGTGATCCTGGAAGTAATGCCGTAGTTTTCTGGAGGCAAAGAATACACCATAGGCTAACTTCTGGTAGTGAGGGTAGCGCTGCTTTGAATCTGAGAACACCTCGCTAATGAAATAGGCGGGGCGCTGATCTGGCCATTGCTTCCCTTCCTCCAGGCGCTCCACTACAATGACGGCGCTTATGATGAAATTCGTGGCCGACAAGTAGAGGAGAAGCGGCTCTTTTTCCCTTGGGGCTGCTAAGATTGGAGCATGTGTCAATGTATACTTCAGCTGAGCTAAAGCTGCCTCTGCTTCCTCTGTCCAAACAAAACTGTCCGACTTTTTGAGGAGCTTATACAATGGCAACGCTTTGTCGCCCAGCCGGCTAATGAATCGGCTTACAGCCGCGGCAGAACCCGTAAGCCGTTGTATGTCTTTTAGACAAGACGGCCTTTCGATGTTCTGAATCGCCTTTATCTTTTCCGGGTTAACTTCAATTCCTCTTTGGGAAACAATGAAGCCCAGAAGCTTGCCTGCGGGTACTCCGAAGACGCATTTTGCCGGATTAAGCTTCATCTGGTACTCCCTTAGATTTGCAAAGGTTTCCGACAGATCGGCGATAAGATCGCCGCGCTTCTTCGACATGACCGTTATGTCGTTGATGTAGACATGAACATTGCGGCCAATCTGCTTGTCCAAACACCGCAGCATACACCTTTGGTAAGTAGCACCAGCGTTCTTTAAGCCGAAAGGCATTGTGACATAGCAGTAATTGCCATATGGCGTGGTGAAGGACGTCTTGATTTGATCTGACTCCTTCATCTTAATCTGATGGTAACCCGAATAAGCGTCCAGAAAACATAGCATCTCTGAGCCGGCAGTTGAATCAATGACCTGATCGATACGCGGTAAGGCGAACAGATCCTTAGGGCAAGCTTTGTTTAAGCCGGTGAAATCAATGCACATACGCAGCTCAGAGGTGTTCTTCTTTGGGACTAGCACGGGATTTGCCAACCAATCAGTGTGGACAACTTCACGAATGAATTTGGCGGCTGTGAGCCTTAGGATCTCCTTTCCAACCGCCTTGCGCTTCTCAGTTCCGAGTCGGCGGAGACCTTGCTTGACCGGCTTTGCGTCCTTGTTGACTTTTAGGGAGTGCTCGGCAAGTTTCCTTGGGACACCTGGCATGTCAGATGGTGACCAAGCAAATATGTCCCGGTTCTCACGGAGAAACTTGATGAGCTCGCCTTCCTATTTGTCGTCGAGACCGGCACCGATGATGGCCTCCTTTGTCGGATCATCTCTTGAGAGCTTGATTTTCTTGGTGTCATCCTTTGGCTTGAAGCTTGAGTCGACCTTAGAGGACGGCTTTTCAGTCGCCGGCATCTCATCGGGACCAATTGTTTTCTTGAGATCCTCCAACTCTTCCCTGCAGATTTCTTGTTCAGCATGGACGGCATTGGAGGCCTCACATTCCTTGGCTTTCTTGAAGTCTCCCTTAACTGTGATGATGCCATTGGGTCCCGGCATTTTCAGCTTGCTGTAGATGTAGCAGGGCCGAGCCATAAAATTGGCGAAAGCCGGACGTCCAAAGATTGCATGATATGCACTTCTGAAGGGAACCACCTCAAAAGAGACGTCCTCAGTCCGAAAGTTATCGGCTTCACCAAAGGTGACCTTCAGGGTAATTTGCCCCATCGAGGAGGCTTGTCGTCCCGGCACAATCCCATGAAACTTCACAGTAATGTGGGTGAGTTGTGACTCGGAAATACGCATCCTCTTCAACATTGCGGCATAAAGTATGTTGATACTGCTGCCGCCATCCATTAGCACCTTTGTCAACTTGTACTTGTCGACTATTGGGCTGACGACTAAGCGTAGGTGCGCTTTGCAGGAACTCTATCCGGGTGATCGCTGCGATCCCATGTGATGGGTGTGTCAGACCAATCCAGATATTGAGGAACTGCTGGCACCGTAGCGTTGAGTTCTCGCCAGGCCGCCTTTTCTTTGCGTGAAGAATCCGCTGCCAAGTTGACGATGAGACTTTCGGCATGCTTAGGGAGTTTGCTGCCTTTTTCTTTGGAGGCTGCGTCATCCGACTCTGAAGCAGCTTCCTCCTTCTCTTTGTCGTCTTTCCTAGACTTGCGCTTGTTCCTTGACTTGCCGGCTTTGGGGTCCTTGGCGATGTCTCGATTGATGCGACATTGCTGGAGCGTGTGGGAACTTGTTCCATCTGGCCTCAGATGATGGACACAGGGGTTGTGCTTGATGTCGTCATACTTCACCGCTGGCGGCCGGATGATTGGTTATTTGCCGGCTTCTTGCCCTGCCACTTGCCATTGCTTGAGCCACCCTTTCCAAAGGCGGAAGCGACTTCGTGAGAAGGGCCGGCTTGGTCTTCAATCTTCTTTTTCCCGGACTCGTATCGGTGGTTTTCGGCCTCCTCCCTGTTGTCATCATCAGCGGCGTCGTACTTGTTTGCACAGGCGAGTAAGCCCCCCAAAGTCTCCGAATCGTCGCTGTAGATCATGAAGCGAAAAGTCGTCCCCTTCCTCGGAGATTGCTTGAAAGCATGGATCGCCTGAGTTTCTGAGACGCCTTCGCAAGCGTTCTTGATTTCGCTCCATCGTGAGACAAACTCACGGCTAGACTCGTTCTTTTGCTGCACGCACCACTGTAAGTCGAAAATCGACTTTGGGCGCTTATATGTGCCCTGGAAGTGCTGGATAAAAACATGCTTCATGTCACCCCAGGTATGAACCGTCCTTTCCGGCAAACCTTCAATCCACATGCGTGCCGTCCCGGTTAACATCAGGGGCCAAAATCGCACTGCGGAGTCGGCACTGCCTTGATATATGTCGCAGGCACTGACGTAATCTGAGATTCAGGTCTCAGGATTAGCCGTACCACTGTACTTCTCAACCATCTTTGTTACATTCGACAAAGTGGGAGGTAGAATTTGCTCTCTGATTGTTCTGCCAAAATACTTGGGGCCGAGGTATTGGGCATCTCTGGCCGACTTCCTCTCCTCGATTAGGCTTCGAACATCATTGGCTGATGGCGGTTTAGCAAGCGACTTTTCTTGTCTTGGTTCTTCCATGTGACGGCTTTGGCTCGCCCGGCTTGCATTACGCGGAGGGCTTGGAGTCCTTTGCCGTCGTGGAGGGGGTATGTATTTGGAAGGGTTATCTCCCTCCTTGCACGGTGGAGGCGGCGGTGGAGGTGGTATATGACCTCTGTTATCCTCCCTTCGGGGTTGATTTTCCCCTTCACGTCGTCGCTCCTGACGGGGTGGTGCCGCCTTCTCCTTGCGAGGGTCCTCCTTTCGCTCGCGGCTCCGATGTTTTTCCCGACCAGCCTCCCGATGGCGAGAAGAGCCAGTCCGGGATTCCGCACCTCTAGGCTGCTTGTCCTTCGGGTCCTTGCTGCCTTTGTTGTGGCTGCTTGAGCCGGTCGGGTCATCGTCTGGGTCTGCAGGGGCAGCAGCCATTGGTTTGTTGGCAGTTGACTTGCAAAGGCGAGAATCGTCAACAAGCCGTCCTGTTTTGACTTGCGAATCATTTTGCTGCTGTTGTGCAACCTCCAGGAGATAAGCCGAATACTTAAGCCGGGCGTCACGATCTAACGACTTGTCGAACATGACTTCCTGGGCGGCCTCCATGTTTTTGGCTGGAGTATTGAAATAACACAGATTGGTCACCGGGTCACGTCGGTGGTGGTACTTCCTCCAGACTGAATCGACATGATCGGCTTCCCACTTGCTGCGGAAATCCAACCTCTTATGCAGGTTCTTATCACGAGCCGGACAGAAAACATCGTCAGCCCCCTTTTCTCTCTGCTTTCGGATGAACTCCGTCTCCTTGTTTGTGAGCTCAACTTCATGCTCTACTATCTGGGCAGCTTGCTCCTCAAGTAGGGCGTGGCGCTTCTCAATGTCGTCTAGCGATGCGTTCTGTGGGAGTGGCGTTAACAGTTGCTTGTAGCTCGCCATCTTTCTTTCGTGCTCCCTCTCCGCTGCCTCGCCGGTTGTAGCATTGATGTCATCTCCTCCAGCCGGCACTCTATCTGTCCCCTTTAATGGAGCCAGTGGCGGCACGAAATCCACCTTCAGATTTCCGGCTTGCGGAGTTTTTTTCTTCGCCATTGGCGGCTTTCGAGGTGTTGGGGTCGTCTTTAGGGTCAGAGATGTTACCCATCAAAACCTCGGCAGGGCGTCCTAAGCAGGATGCAACTTTCCGGCTAAAATTGTCGGATTCTCCTTCAGATTCGAGGTCCTGCTCCATATGGGCGGTGTCCCCTGATCCGGCTTCTGAATCCACCCCGGCCTGCAAAGCAGGGAGGATAGACTCAGGCTCAGTAATCGACTCGTGTGAGCCGGATTCTCCTACGATGCCAATGAAGTGGAAGTCTAGCGCCGCCATGTTGGAACTTGCGTCATCTTTAGAGTCTTCATCGTTAGCGTCGAAAGCCAGATCCAGATCGGCGATCTCGTTAGAGTCCAGATCCGACTCCTCGTCGAGGTTGCTTGGGTGGGTGGTGGGCAAGCTCGAGGTGAAGCCGAGATCGTCCAAGGCCTGGGCGGTGAAGCCGATGAAGATGTCAAAACCACCGATGGAGACCGTGGACCAGCCGGCGGGATCCTCCTTTGCTGGCGTCCAGAGGCCGTTGTTGAAGACGTGGCCGGCTCCTGACTCGTCGAAGTAGCTCACCATGCCGACCGCGATGGTGTCGCCGACTCCGCCTACAGCTCCTGGACAGATCGAAACCCCGGAGGTCTCCTGCCCCACGGTGGGCGCCAACTGTCGTTCTATTGTCGAATCTAGCCGCGGCAGGGGTGCCATTGAGCTAGGTAGAGAGAGGGTTTTAGGAGACGTGGGGTGATCCGGCGACATAGAGATGAGTTTACCCAGCTTCGGATCTCACGTCGGTGGCGAGATCCTATGTGCTGCTATAATTCACTATAAGGCAATATCGCCGAGTTACAGTGATCGAGGTTGAGAGCGTATGTGCCCTAAGGCGTCCCAGGGGCCGGCTTATAAAGGCGTCCAGACCCTGGGCTTACAGGAGAAAACCTAACCGACTAAGAACAGAGTCCTACTCTAATCCGGCTTGGGCCCTGCCTTGTGGGCTAAGTCTTCCGAAATGCAGGCCGGCTTCTAGAGTCTTCCCTTAGCCGGATGGGCCTCCTGCGCTTCAGCATACTGGGCCGCCCGGTAAGCCGGATTCGGCTTACCACCACTTTGGGCCACCCTGGTCTGCTGGCTTTTAGTCTTCTCTGTGAGGTCACCTGTTCGGCATAACCCCAACACATATACATCTTAGTGTTACCCGGATGTATTGAGTAAGGGGAGTCATGAGCTTCTTGAAGAATCAACTTCCTAAGAGCTTCATCCTGCGGTACGCAAATGCGTTTCCCAAACCACATGGTACCGTTTTCATCTTCCCGAAAACCTTTGGCCTTGCCTTCGCTCAGGTTCTTTTTGATTTCTTCCATCACTTTATCACGATTCTGTGCTTCCTTGATTTTGTCCACCAAAAGAGGTTGTACTTCTAATGATGCTAAGAATCCCTCAGGTACCACTTCCAACCTAAGGTCCTTAAATCCTTTGCATAAATCTTCAGGTAATTCTCCTGCCGTAAGTCCATTTACATAGACCTTGCGGCTCAAAGCATCAGCCACTACGTTGGCTTTTCCAGGATGGTACTGTATACTCAAATCATAGTCTTTGATAAGTTCTAACCATCTCCTCTGATGCATATTCAACTCCTTCTGGGTAAAGACATATTTCAGACTTTTGTGATCAGGGAACACTTCACAACGATTGCCAAACAAATATTGCCTCCATGTCTTCAAAGCATGCACCACTGAAGCTAACTACAAGTCATGAGTGGGGTAATTAACTTCATGCTTCTTAAGCTGTCTTGAAGCATAAGACACTACCTTGCCTCCTTGCATTAACACATTTCCCAAGCCATGACGTGAAGCATCACAATAGACTTGGAAATCTTTCTCTATATCTGGCAGACACAGAACAGGGGCGGATACTAATTGCTTCTTTAGTTCTTGAAAGCTAGATTCACAATCTTCTGACCATTCATACTTCTTACCCTTCTTCAGCAATTCAGTCATAGGTTTGGCAATCTTGGAGAAATTCTCAATGAATCTTCGGTAGTAGCCTGCCATTCCTAGAAAACTGCGGATTTCTCCAACATTCTTCGGTGGTTCCCAGTTAGTCACCGCAGATACTTTTTCAGGATCCACCGCAATTCCATCCTTAGACACAACGTGTCCTAGGAATCCAACTTGCTCCAACCAAAATTCACATTTGCTGAATTTGGCAAATAGTTTATGCTCTCTGAGCCTTTGTAATATCAAATGTAAGTGTTCTTCATGCTCCTTATGACTTTTAGAATAGACTAAGATGTCATCGATGAATACAATGACAAACTTATCCAAAAAGTCCATAAACACTTTATTCATCATGTTCATGAAATATGCTGGTGCATTGGTCAAACCAAATGGCATTACCGTATACTCATATAGACCGTATCTAGTGGTGAAAGCGGTCTTGGGTATGTCCATCTCTCTAACTTTCATCTGGAAATACCCTGATCGAAGATCGATCTTAGAAAAGACACAAGCACCTTCCAATTGATCAAAGAGATCATTGATTTTGGGTAGTGGATACTTATTCTTGATGGTTTGCTCATTTAGTGCTCGATAGTCCGTGACTAGCCTCTGTGTACTATCCTTCTTCTGCACGAATAGGATTGGTGCTCCCCATGGTGAGGAACTTGGACGAATAAATCCCTTCTGCAGATGCTCATCAAGCTGTTTCTTGAGCTCTTTCAATTCATCTGTGGCCATTGGGTATGGTCTTTTAGCAATTGGTCCCGTACCTGGTTTTAGTTCAATGAGGAACTCAACATCTCTATCGGGTGGCATTCCCGGTAATTCTTCTGTAAACACATCTGGATATTCCTTCACTATAAGGACATCTCCTAGGCTAACCCCCTTAAGAGAATTAAGCCTAACTTTCTTTAGTTCAAACCTTGATCGGAACCTTATCTTCTTTCCTTCTGGTGTGGTGAGGGTGATTGTTCTATTTGCGCAATCAATAATCCCTTCATAGCGAGTCATCTAATCCATCCCGATGATGAAATCCAAACCTTGGGTTTCTAGGACAATCAAGTCCGCGGGGAACGAGTGTTTTCCAACTTCCATAACTAGGTGTCTACACCCTGAGTTCACTATCATTTCTCCACCAGGAGAACTTACTTTAAGAGGTTTCCCAATGTTTTCAACTGCTAGCCCATGTTTGTTTACAAAAGCTCTTGAAATGAATGGATGCGATGCTCCAGTATAAAATAAGACTAATGCTGGAAATGAATTAAGCAAGAACGTACCAATCACAGCATCGGGTTCATCATATACTTCTTCCACATTGACGTGGTTCACATGTCCCTTCTGGAAAGGGTTGGGCTTAGCTTCTTCAGCCTTCTTTTCTGGGCATTCGGTTGCATAGTGGCCCTTGTTCTTGCACTTGAAACAAGTCACTTGGCTGATATCCCTCTTTTGTTCTGGATTTGGGCGATGCTGTCCATGGTTATGATTATGGCCAGCATGTCCATTTCCTTTGTAGCCTCCATTGCTTCCCTTGAATCCACCAGTGTGGTTATGACCATGATGTTTGTGGTTGCTCCCTCCACTATGGTGGTTCCCATGTTTATGTCCATGGCTCATATCATGCGAGAAGTGCTTCTTGAATGAGGGCTCAGAATGGTGTTTGTTGATACTCAGCTTCCTCTTCCTGTTTTCAGCCTTCTTGATATTATCTTCCAGTGCAATGGCTTCATCCAAGAGGGCCTGATAATTTGGGGCATATGTGACGGTCAAAGGGATTTTCAGCTTGTCACACAACCCCTTGAGGAATTTTTCCTTCCTCTTGCCATCCGTGTCAATGTCTTCAGGAGCGTAATGGGACAATGCATAGAAGTCATCCATGTACTCCTTAAGCGTCCTGTTTCCCTGTCTCAGACTCCTGAACTCTTCCTTCTTCAAGTTCATAATGCCCGAAGAGATATGGGCATTACGAAAGCCTTCCTTGAAGGTTTCCCAAGTCAAGCCATTCAGAGGGTGGGTGATTTGATATGTTTCCCACCATTGAGCTGCTGGCCCCTCCAACAGATGAGCGGTGAATCTCACCATCTCGGTGTCGGTGCACTCACAAGTCACCAAGTCCTTGTGCACAGAACGAAGCCAGTCATCTGCCACAATAGGTTCAGTTGCAGTTGAGAACTTGTTAGGCCTAAGCCTCAGAAATCTTGCAAGTCTGTCCACTTCTGGGGGAGGTGGTGGTGGCGGGGGTGGTGGCGGTGGCGGCGCATGCTGATTGGCCATGAATTGTGCCATCATTGTCATCAGCTGAGTCTGTGCTGCTATCATCTGTTGAAGCATAGCATCTGTGTTGTTGTTGTTCTTGGGATTACGACGGGGAGGCATCTGTGGTTTAAGAATAGATGAGTATAGATAGAAAGAACTAAAGAAATATTCTACCCATACAAACAGTTAACACCAAATTAACAACAACAAACACAAGCTCAACACAAACTTTTTAATAAAAACGAACTGATTATTCGGAAAGCAAAACACACCAAGGTTCTGAAAAAAAAAGCGATGGTACTGCCATACCACAAGTTGGTAGGTCAATACGAAAACGAAAGGTAGCGTCTCGGTAGAAGAATGGTAGTCCAACTAACTATCCTATCCCTCAACCATGACATCCTCATCCTCCTCCACTATCTCAATAGTGATTCCCTCCTTGTCAAGCACCATCTTGAGCCCCTTCAACTCCTTCTCTAGAGCGGAGTTCTTCTCCTGCAGCTCCCTCTTCTCTGCACGAAGTCGCTCAATCAAGTCATGGTCGGCCTCTAGTTCCACCTCATTGCTTGCAAGCTCCATCTTCAAGGTCCTTATCTCCTTGTTCTTCGCCTGGTTTCTCTTCTCTTGATTCTGGAACTTCTTCTCCTGTGCCTTGAACGACTCCTGCTAGGCCTTGGCTTCTTCTTCTTGAGCCTGGATCTTCTTCTCACTCTCCTTGAGTTGGGCACATAGCTCATCATTCTTCAAAAGCTCGGAATGTCTATCTTCATGGAGGTCATTGAGGTGGTTCTCTAAGTCCTGAAGGTACCTACATATGGGCTTAAACTTGCACCTATCTTCGGCGTCGATGTCATAAGGCTCTCCCTCTTCAGACCGTCTCCCAAAGTGATGGAAGTAGTGACCCCTCAGCTCCCGGTGATGACGTCCGCAAAGGCGTGCTATCAGGTCCTGAATGACGAGGTTGAGTCCCTTCTCCATGGAGTCGCGAATCAGCTTGATCTCGATGGCATTAGTCTGGGGCTCGGTCTGTCGTCCAGCTTGGATGGCCTTGATCCCCCAGCAGCCTTCCTTGTTGAACTTATTCAGAATATTGCCCTTGATCGTCGGTACGGGTAGCTCCAATAGTCCAACTAGCTCGAGGAGATAGCCACCAAAACGAGTGTCCTTGAAGTCATCGGTGGTGCTGAAGTTGAAGCTCGTCATTGAAAGAACAAGCTATGTCCGAGATGTCGCCTAGGTGGGGGGGGTGAATAGGCGATATACACTTTTTCTATTTAGGGGCTTGATAATTGCAGAATAAAACTAGGTGTTTAAATTAACAAGCCGACAACCTAAAATTCTAGGTTTACCTAAAGTGCACCAACAACTTATGCTAAACAAGGCAAGCAACAAGGTGATAGCTAGATATAGACTTCAAGCACGATGGCTATCACAATGTAAATTTGCATAAGTAAAAACTCAGGTATAGAGATAACCGAGGCACGCGGAGACGAAGATGTATTCCCGAGTTCCTCCTTGTTAAGGAAGTACGTCTCGTTGGAGGGGTGTGAGCTCGTCACAAGAGGCCTACTCAAGATGCCACAAAGGCCTCACCCTATTCTCCGATGAACCGCACCCAAAGGTTTGGTTCACCTTCCACTATTGGAATCCTTCGGGGCGGATTCCGGAGCCCTTACAACTTTTGGGGCACACACCCACAACTCAATTGGGGGCTCACAATGCGTGCCGAAGCTTCACAAGCCAAAGTATTCACGGCACGACCACCGTCTAGGGTCCAATGACCCAAGAGTAACAAGCTCTCAACCTTCAATCCCACGAATCACCGTGGGGAGCACAACCCGATGCACCTAATGCAACCAAGGCAACTAATGCTATGGAGGGATTTAGAAGGAATAACAAAGGAGAAACACCAAGAACTCCAAAATCTAGATCCAACGAGTTCCCCTCACTTAGAGGAGATTTTGTTTGGTGGAGATGTAGATCTAGATCTCCTCTCTCTTTTCCCTCAAAGATATGTAAGAATCATGGGAGGAATTGGGAGAGGGGAAAGCTTTTCAAGGTCAACAATGGTGGGAGAGAGAGGGGAAAACGTGCTCAACCCTTTGGGGAAGAAGGGGGCCTTATATAGGTCCCCAAGAGAAAGAGCCGTTGCAGGAAAACTGGGACCGGATATTCCGGTTCATGTTTTAACCGGAATTTCCGCCCCCAAGTCGCGCACCAGATGAAACCTTCCGAATCGGATATTTCTAGAAGGACCGGAATATCCGGTTTTCTAAAAACTGACAGAAACAGCAAAACGAAAACTGCAATAACTTTTTCATCCGGACTCCGATTTCGATGATCTTGGGCTCGTTGGACTCGCAACGAAAAGCTCTACAAGATCATGCAGAGAAACATCATTGTCCAACATGATATTATAAAAACAAATGGGGAAAGGTTAAACCTCTATTTTGGAAACCGGAAATGCCGAATCTTTTGCAATTGAAGTCCGAATTAAAATGAAACCAATTTTGTTGGAAAGAGGACAACAAAAGAAACCTTTGAAAATGGCAAACAAGCAATGGAGATTTTGCAAAGAAATGGAAGAGGTAAATCTTCCGCATGGATGAACCGGCAAAATCTCCAATACCGAAACCGCAATAGAAGACGCATATAAAAACCGTTTTCGGTGAACTTGGCTTTGTCATGACAAGCACGACAAGCACCAAGACCACACCACGATAAGAGATAAATAAGAACCAATAAAGATGATTGCATGGATGCAAAGGTTTGTGCTCTCTACAACGAGACATTAAGAACCAATAAAAATGATTGCATGGATGCAAAGGTTTGTGCTCTCTACGACGATACGATCACGATATTCGGTCGAGAGCCCCACTTGATAGTACGGTTACGTATCTTATAATCCGGTCTCTCACTAAACAACATGAGACCGGTAAAATAGAAACCCTATCAAGATCATACCTTTGCCTTGCGCTTAAACCACTTGAGGTCGATGAAGACGATCTTCATCTCCTCAAGATGCACCACCTTCCTCGATTGCGCTTCGGTGAAGATTCACATGATGCTCCCCCATACACCAAGATGGGAGACGCACTCTTCGGCATATCTTCACTTGGCCTTAAGTGATAATCAACCCGCACAAAGCCTTGATCAACACAAACTTCTTCTTCCCTTAGCCTTGACTCCAACAAATGGAGATCAAGCAACTCAAATGGACACTATAAATATATCTCAATGCAAACATTAGTCCATAGAGATTTTCATTAATTATCAAAACCATGCACTTTCAGTCATCCTTAAGTATAAGAAACAAGATATGAGATTAAAATTTCATATGACAAGAGGTTACAAGTAAAACTTAAGGAAACAGTCATACTGAAATTTTTGTATACTTTATAACTTAGAAAATAATTTTTGGTCCACCTATTTCTATCCAAACTTAGGGTTTCGAACCTACAGGAAACACAGTGCTCTGATACCATCTGTAGCGGACCTGCACTTACAATATAGGCACGTAGGGCCGGTCCTGAGATTTCGAGGATCCGGGACAAAACTAAAATTTTGGGCCCCTTAGTATAAAACTATAAATAAGTAAGCATATATGTGTTAGTGAAATAGAAATCAAACGAGAGACATTGTTAAATATATGCTCATGATCACTCACAATGTTATCATCCGCGTTCATATCGATGTTGTCTTCTGTATTGATCATGTGTTCTAGATTAACATTACTTTGTTCCCCCACAAGAATTAGCGCCAACTCATTTGGATTTTGAAGCTGATATTACTCTTCAAAAATTTGTGAATAGATCTTGTCTATAAATCTATCAATTTTTTTTATCTTTTACCCTTTTCCTTTTTGCAGCATCGAATAAAGACTTCATAATAATAACGCTACAAATAAAAAAAAGGTAATCAAAATTAGGGCATAACATAAACTACGTATAATAAAAAAATTAGAGAAGATCCATCGGTCAATTTACCTGATACGACGGCACGACACTTGAAATAGGAAATATGGGAACCAATCTTCAATCAAGATGTGGTAACGTGTGGGTGCGGGTGTGCGGCGGGCGAGATGAGAGAGACCAGAGTCGAGCATGGCGACGAAGTGTCCTTGACTAGTACGTACACTGACTCGATGAACTGAGATGTTCGAACGACTGCCGAAGTGAGCGGAGCGGAGACAAAAGGCCCAGTCGGCCCATTACTAATTCGGAGCTAGTCACGTTCCTCAGAATATGCTACTCCCTCTGATCCGTAAAAATTATCAGGAGATGTGATGGGAAGAAACAGTATGTACAAGTTACGGCACTTTTTTCAGATCTGAGGTTGTATTTATTTTTTATTTTTTGTACATGCCATATATTGTATACATATATCTGGAGGGCCCCAAAATTCTTAGACCCGGGACGGCTGCCCCTCCAGCCCCCCTCCAGGGCCGGCCCTGTAGGCACGATCCCTGTGTATAGTGCAAATCCCTGGATCAAATCATTTGCACACACAGTTAAGATGAATATCACAACAGTGCATCAATTATTACACGAATGATCCAAGTACTTAGGAAAATATCCATTACAACTTGCATAGCTCAAGGCTAGCTCAAAGAGTAAACAGCGGAAATAACTTTATTCTTCATGGAGCCCTCATCATCTTCATGTAGCCACAGGCGAGCATGTCGGTTGAAGACTCGAAACCCAACGTCGTTCCTTACTCATCGTCAGAAAAACCTGCAACACGTAGGTTACAGCCAAAACATTGGTCAGAACCATAAGAATGGATCTGGCAAGTGACACTCGGTGGACTAATAGTGGGAAAACTCTAATAACCTATATGCATATTTGGCATGTGGAGGCTGATTTGCATAAAGCCAATTTTTCCTATCTCTTTTCAAAACACTTTTTCATCTAAACGAGACAAGTATGGTATGACAACCATTTCCTCAACTACCCTTGTTGACCCATCAAAATTTTAACTTAGAAAAATTGGAATGATGAGATCCTCCGTTGACGTCCTCGTCCAGCTTGCTCAGAATCGTCCGTAACCGGGGACACGGCTAAGTACTTCGATTGACACTCTGCATAGGTTGTGCACTTTCACCATAAGACTTCATCAACCCATTCGGACCTTGACCCTTCTTGAAGTGAAAAGGAAAGGAGGAGATGAAGATGAGACTTTTCCGAAGTACTTTCCCGACCACTGCCGTCCTGACGCGCTCCACCTACTTTCCTCTACCACCACCTGTCAGGCCGGGCCGGTTCCATACTACATACTTAGTCAAGCCAGAGCCCATATGACTTATGGCTGCATGGTAAGCTAACTAAACTCGGAGTAATGTTGATCTCTTTGTCCCTGGGTGGCCGTCCACAAGTGAGCTAATCTCGTGTGAAAAACACCATAGACATGGTCCCGAGTAGCCACTCAACCATAAACCACCAAGCAATGCCAAAATCCACCCTGGAGGTTCTTTAACTTAGTAGAATTTTACTTTTAACAAAAACAACATTTTGCATAGCATTTCTATAATTCTACCAAGTTATCATAGGAGCATCTAGACCATCTAGTAAAGGGAGAAACTACTCTAAACAGTTTTTAGCATAGCAATACTAATAAACCTATCATGCTATTTCCAAATATCACTACCACATGCATATATCAAAATAATAGGAAAAAGTTATGCAAGTGTGCCACTTGACTTGGCAACAAGAGGAGCAGGAGTAGCAGCTGCAAAAGTCTTCGGGTCCCTTCGAATAATCTAACAAAATACAAAACACACAAATAAACATACAAATTCACACAAGTGACAATACAAAAAATTATGCCATGCATGAATATGCAAAAATTACAACAACACAAAGTAAAATAACTTTTAGTTCTCTGGTTGTTCTATATGCATGATGCCACAAAACAATTTTTAATAATTTACTTAATAGGAGTAATCCAAAACACTAAAACAAAGGTACTAACACAAATTCTAATGTTTCTGCATAAAACCATTTTATAAAATTTGGAAAACATTGCTACTGTACAGAGGACATCTAAACAAGATTTTAACCATTCGGAAAAAACCAAGTTTGTGCACGTGTCAAAAGTTAAAACATACTACACTATTAAATTCTACTCATTTTTCTGAATCCATAGACATCAAAATCACTAAAATTGGATTTGTGGTTTAGGAGATATGAATTTTACAAGTTTGGATGATTTTCTGCCTAAAAACAGAGAAACAGAGAAAATGATTAAAAGAAATGACCACGTGGCGCTCCCTGGTTGGCTGGTACCGATTCGGTATAAAAGAATTAAAACAGACCGCCGGATCGAAATCTAACGGCCCAGGATAGATCAACCAAAAAGGGGCGGCGGGGCCTCGCCGGAACCCTAGTCCGCGCGGCGGCCGATGGCGGCGACGCGCGTTCTGGTACAACCGAAGGAAGAGAGGGGGAGTGGAGCATACCACGACGGAGAGGAGGCCGAGGCGGGCTCAGTGGCGCGGGCGGCAATGACGGGGTGCACGGGCTCGTCGGGAATGGCTCACCGGAGAAGCTCCCGCGGGCGGTGGTGGCGGGTCAAGGACGTGCCCGTCGATCTGAGGGTACAAAGGCCACCAGAAGATGTCACAATGATGCACGGGAAAACCACAAAGGTAAAGAGAGTGGAGAGGGATCGGGGACGCCTGTCTTCGCCGGAATCGACGAATTCCGCCAGCGGCCGTGGCGGTGATGCGAGCTCGAGTGTGGACGGCCTGGTGGCGATTGGGAGGTGAGCGGAGGGGGCAAATGGAGAGGAGATGGTGGGGGTTAAGAGGCACACGATGGTGCGGCAGTTCGCACTCGCGGGAGTGCGCAATCACGCGAGGGAGTCGACGGGGCGACGGGCGAGCTCCCGCGTCGTTGGCGATGATGCTGACATGCGGGACCCGCATGTCAGTGGGAGGGGAGGGAAGGGGACGCGGGTGGGATGGCTCGCTGGCCGTGGCTTGCTGGGCTGGCCCAGTTGGGCTGGCTCGGCTGCTTATTCTTTTTTTTTTGACAAAACTTTTTCTATTTTCTGTTTTTCAAAACAAAAACAAAACTACCCAAAAACAAATCAAACAAAATTGATAAAATAATTTTTGAAAAGCTTGTTAAATTTAGAACACTTGGGCACATAGCTTGCCAACAAAATAAAATAAAACATTTGGTTTTATGACAAGGGTTAATTAACCCTAATGTGTCAAAATAAATATTTCAACCCCAAAATTTAAATTTAAAACTCAACTCAAGACATTTAAAATGCAATGCAGCAAGATGATGATGCATGAATGCAAGTTTTTAAATTTTTGAAAATTTGGGATGTTACAATCCCCTTGTCTCACTCCCCTCTTACAAATAATATTCTTCCCTTACATGGCATCTAACCACTGCTGCATGCCTTCTTTAAGTGAAGGTTTAGCCCTGTGCATAATCAAACAGAAGCTCTCTCTGAAAAAATAAATACAATCATCCATGCTTCTATTGGCTCCTTCAAAAATAATTTTATTTTCGTGGTTCCATAAGCTCCAACATCCAATGATCAGACTCTCCTTGAAACATATAGAGGGATTTCTAGTTCTTCCTTCAATCAACAAGTTAATTACTTCCAATTGAGTGCTCCATGTGTGCTGCAGAAGTGCCCATTAATTTTGACTAAAGGTGCAACCAAAGAAGAGATGATGTAGGGTCTCATAATGTGAGGTCTGACATAGAACACAAGATGTATCATCCACATGGAAATTTTTCCTGGTTAATAGGTCTCTACTATTTAATCTGTCCTGAAGCAGCAACCAGAAAAGAATTTATGCTTCAGTTGGGCGCACGACTTCCAATTCCATGCAAAAGGTATTGGTGCCTCAATGGCAGGCATAAAAAAATCATACACCTTTTTGACAGAGAACTTAAATCCATTAATCAGTTCCCACTTATCCTTGTCCTCCATATTTCCATCTCCTGTCAATTTATCTGCTAGAGTCCCACTTTGTTGATGTGCAATCATAGATAGTGGCAACTGAAAATGTTCCATCAAATTTCTATGATTTATGCTTCTTAATCTTTGCAAGGAGATATTTTGATTCTTTGAGAAAGAAAAGAGATGAGGGCATAGAGCTTCCATTGGTTGATCGAGCCAGTTGTCCTTCCATGCTCTAATTGTTCTACCATCTCCAGCTTTACATCCAATCATAGCCTCATAATGATTACAAAGAGATGGAATATCCTTCCACCAAAATGAACCAGATGGAGAATTGGTTTGAGGTAATTTATCATTCTGATAATGTGTTGCCCAAATTAATTTAATCCATGGGATTTCTTCTCTATTCATGAATTTATGGAGAAGTTACATCAGCAGAGCAGTGTTTTGTGTTCTCAAATTTATGACACCAAGACCACCAACTTTCTTTGGCATAAAAACGCTTTCCCACTTAGCTTGACAATGTCTCTCTTATGAATGTCCTTACCTCTCCATAGAAAACCCCTAGCAGCACTCTCAACATGGTCAATAAAACCCATGTGAATCTTGATGGTACTCATGGCAAACAGGGGTATTGCAGCGATGACTGATTTGATTATTGTGAGCCTACCATCATAAGATAGCATGGTTGCAATCCCAGAGAGTCTTCTGTCTATCCTTTCTGCCATGTTGATGAAGTGATCAATCTTGGGCTTAGTGGTTCCCATGGGGAGTCCAAGATAGGTAAATGGTAAAGCTTCATCTTTGCAACCCAGAACCACAGCCAACTCCTTGCATCTGATATGGGAGATATTAATGGGGACCATAGAAGACTTTCCAAAGTTTACTTTTAATCCAGTGATAGAGGTGAAAAACATTAGAATGTTCTTGAGTATATTTAGTTGGGTTGGACATGCCGACATAATGATCAGAGTATCATCTGCATATTGGATAATGGGATAGCAAAGACCAAAAGAGGAGTCTAATGGCAACTTTATTAATCCATCTTGCCAAGCCTTATTAACCATATATTGTAGTAATTCAGATGCAAGGACATATAGTTGAGGATATAGGGGATCCCCTTGTCTCACTCCCCTCTTACAAATAATTTTCTTCCCTGGCACCCCGTTTAGCAGAACAGTAGCAGATGCACTCTTTAATATACAGTTTACCCAGTTAATCCAAATATCACCAAATCCAAGGCATTTCATCATTTCAATAATAGCACTATGCACATCAGAGAACATGCAAGAACATAAATAAACATATAAGAACCATGCATGCACAATCTGATCATAACTTCACAATTCATCAGATCCCAGCAAACACATCATATAGCATTACAATAGTTGATCTTGATCATGTTAGGCAGCTCACAAGATCGTAAATATGAAGGCACAAAGGAGAGAGACTACCAATTAGCTACTGCCATGGACCCATAGTCCAAGGTGGAACTACTCACAAATCATCACGGAGGAAGGCATGGCGATGAAGAGCCCTCCAGGATCGATCTCCCCTCTGACAGGGTGCCGAGAACAACTTCAGAACCCTCTTGAATTAGGGTTTGAGATGGCAGCGGCTTCGGGACAGGGTTCGTGAAAAATAATGGCAGTCTCGATGTTTTCAGGTTTAATGTGATTTTATAGGAGTCGGAGGGGGACGAGGAGGTATCCGAGGGGCAGGGGTGGGCCCACTCGTGGGTGGGCCCTTGCCACGGTCCATGGCAGCCCCTGGCCCATGGGTGGCCCTCCAGGTCGCCCTCTGGTATGTGGCTTCGTCTTGGCGTAAAATAATTCCCGTGAATTTTCGTCCAATTCCGAGGAGTTTTCCCGAAGAGGATTTTCTAAAATACAAAACGACAGGAAAACATGAACTGGCACTCGGCATCTTGTCAACAAGTTAGTCCAATAAAATGCCTAAAAATGATATAATAAGATAGTAGAAACATGTGACATTGGTATAAAACAAGCATGAAACAATCAAGAATTATCGATACGTTTGACACGTATCATTACATCCGAACCATGTAGACACACCAAAACATAGTTCCTTGGTTACGTCACAAATTACAAATGCGTACCATACCACGAGATCACTTGACCCACGTGGTACATGATACGTCATTTTGCATCACTATTTTACATCATAATTCATCTTTATTCATTGATATATTTCATATTATGATGTAATACTTATGTTATTTTATCTTATTTTGCATGATTGACAATTATTGGGGATGCATCTGCCGGAGCTAGAAATCAGCTGGAAAAGTACCCGTCAAGATACCAGACGTCAAAAGCTCAGAAAATTCTAGGAAAATAAGAAAGTCGGTATTACGAAGAATTAGCCACGGAGCCGAAAGGGGGCACGGAGTTGAGCTCCCAGGGGCAGGGGCAGGCCTGCACCCGCGGGCCCACCCTTGGCCGCGGTAGGGGCACGCCCTGTCCCCTGTGGCCCCTCTCCGGCTCCCCTTCGGCGTATTATTGACCCTTGACCTAAAAACATCGGGGGCATCAAAGAGGAATTTTTCTGCCGCCTCCACGAGGCGGAAACTAGACAAAGAGAAGAAGAGCTCCGGCAGGAGAAATCTGCTGAGGAATTTCCCTCCCGGAGGGGGGAATCGCCGCCATCGTCATCGCCATCACGCCAAGCATCATCGGTATCATCATCAACACCATCTCCATCATCAGCACCATCATCACCATCACCGTCCCATCTATTGTTTTGTTATTAGTTCATTGGAATTGTATCCCAGGTATTGATTACCACTTGTAGTTGATGCTTGAGAGTTTTATCGGTGAATTATCTTTACGATCAGATTGTTACCCTTATTCATATCACCTCTAATCATGATCTATATGATGTCTTGTGAGTAGTTCGTTTGGTTCTTGAGGACATGGGGAAAGCCTAGTTGCTAGTAATTGCATAATGTTGAGTAATATTTAATGGTTTGATTTATGTTGTGGTGTTATTCCTCTAGTGGTATCGTGTGAACGTCGACTACATGATACTTCACCTTTCAAAGGGCCTAGGGGAATGCATAGTGTATTTAGTTTGCTTATGGCATGCAGGAGTGACAGAAACCTAAACCCCAATTTGTGAACTAGTGCACTAGGGAGCGTAGGGTCTCGGAGTTTAAGGCTGTGGTTAGGCTTTTATCTTAATTACTTTCTTGTAGTTGCGGATGCTTGCAAGGGGTTTAATCACAAGTATGTATTTGTCCAAGTAAGGGCGGTGCATTAGCATAGGTCCACCCACACAGCACTTTATCAAAACATTGAAGGTTAATCACCGGCGTGCAATGAGAAACTCCCATGTGTCCTTGAGAACATTTAAATCTTCATAAGTAACAGAACCGGCCTGTCCTTTGAGCTTAAAAGGATTGGGCTATTTGGTGCAATTATTGTAGCACTCTTTTATTTACTTGTTCTTCATTTGTTCTTTAAATCGAAAATCCAAAAACATTTCTCTTTTAGTGCTTGCAGTGAAACCTTGCTGAAAACTACTTGTCAACACCTTCTTCTCCTCATTGGTTCGACACTCTTACTTATCGAAAGGACTACGATAGATCCCCTATACTTGTGGGTCATCAAGACTCTTTTCTGGCGCCGTTGCCGGGGAGTGTAGCGCTATTGGTAAGTGGAACTGGTAAGGAACTCTTTTATTGTAAGTGATGTTTTTATTTTTGCTTGTTACTTTGTTTCGTTATGGAGCACTCTTCACTTAATATGTTGTTTGGGAGTGACTCTGTCACCACACCTGTGGTGGATAAGAGTCCTTCGCTCTCTGAAATTTATCCATTTAAAATACCCATGGGAATTATTGATCATGTTATGAGTAACCGTTATGTAGGGGATGGAACCATCCATCCAGGTTATCATTTTCTTTATATTAAAGATCTGTGTGAGCTATTTAAGATTGCAGGTATGTCAAAAGAGGTAATCATGAGGAAATTATTCTCAATATCACTAAAGGATAAAGCTATGGATTGGTATATTCTTCTGGATAATTCTCACTTGATGGATTGGAAAGAGCTTATGTCTCTCTTTTATTCTAAATTTTATCCTCTTCATGAAATTCATCAAGATAGAAATTATATTTATAACTTTTGGCCACATGAAGGAGAAAGCATCGCTCAAGCTTGGGGGAGGTTGAAATCTTCAATGCTTAAATGCCCTAATCATAAGCTTCCTAATGATATAATTGTTAACAATTTTTATGCAAGGTTGCCTCGCTATGATAAGGATATGCTTGATGCTTCTTCTCTTGTATCCTTTACAAACAAAGAAGTTAATGCTAAATGGGATTTAATTGAAAGGATTTATCGCAATGCGAAAGATTGGGAGATCGACAAAGGTAAAGAATCAGGTATAAATTATGAGTATGACTGCATTAAATATTTCATGGAAACTAAACGTTTTAATATGCTTAGTACTAAGTTTGGGCTCGATTCTCAAATTGTTGTTAATATTTGTAAATCCTTTGTTGACCATATTAATATTCCAAAAGAAAAGTGGGATAAGTATCATGAACCATTTAAAGATGTTTGTAAAACAGATGTGCTTGCTAGTGATGATGTGCCTGTTCAAACAGTTGAATCTGTTTTACCTGCTGTTTACTTTGAAAAACCACCCTTTCCTATAAAAATTAAAGAACACTCAATCGTGGCTAGTGTGGTTAATAAAAGTGAAAGGAAAGCTTATGAACCTGATGAACAACTTGAAATTGCCTGTCCAGTAGCTTTGGTTAAAGATCTTGTAACTGAGAACGTCGATGGAAGTTCTATTTATTTTTGTGAAGCTGCTACTAACATTGTTAGACATGATAAAAGTGCAAAAGTTGTTGGTACTCCTGTTGTCTCTGTTAAGATAGGTGATCATTGCTATTATGGATTATGTGATATGGGTGCAAGTGTAAGTGCTATTCCTTATACACTTTATCAAGAAATAATGCGCGAAATTGCGCCATGTGAGCTTGAGGATATTGATTTGGAGATTAAATTGGCTAATAGAGATGTCATCCACCCGGTGGGAATTGTCAGAGACATTGAAGTCTTATATGGTATGGTAAAATATCCAACTGATTTCCTTGTCTTGGGGTCGGTTAAAGATAAATTTGCCCTATCATATTTGGTAGACCTTTCTTAAATACTTGTAGTGCTGTTATAGATTTTAAGAAAGAAAAGGTCTCTGTTCAATTCGCTGGAGAGCCGTATGAATTTAATTTTTCCAAATTTGCTAGACATCGTTATGATAAATAATTACCTAATGAGGATCTTATTATTGAAAGAATTGCTTCTATTGCCGTGCCTCCTAATGATCCTTTGCAGCAATATATGGAGGAGCACGAGAATGATATGTTTATGCAGGAAAGAGAGGAAATTGATGAAGTCTTCTTTAGACAGCCAGCTATTCTAAAGCATGATCTGCCTATGGAGTCTCTGGGAACCCAGACACCTCCAAAGGGAGATCTTGTTTTTGAATTAAAAGCTCTCCCAGACACTCTCAAATATACATATTTGGATGAGAAGAAAATATATCCTGTTATTATCAATTCTAACCTTTCAGTGAAAGAGGAGGAGCGATTATTGGAGGTCCTTAGGAAACATCGAGCTGCATTGGGATATACTCTTGATGATCTTCAAGGGATTTCTCCATCTATTTGTCAACATACAATTAATGCGAAGCCCATTGTTAATCATCAACGAAGATTGAATCCAAAGATGAAGGATGTGGTAAGAAATGAGATACTCAAGCTTCTCGATGCAGGTATAATCTATCCTATTGCTGATAGTAGATGGGTTAGTACTGTTCATTGTGTTCCCAAAAAGGGAGGTATGACTGTTGTTGCTAATGATAATAATAAACTCATTCCTCAAAGAACAGTTGTAGGGTATAGAATGTGCATTGATTATAGGAAACTTAATAAGGCTACTCGAAAAGATCATTATCCTTTGCCTTTTATTGATCAAATGCTTGAAAGAATGTCTAAGAATTCTCACTTTTGTTTTCTTGATGGTTATTCTAGTTTTTCTCAAATTGCTGTTAAATTTGAAGATCAAGAAAAAACTACTTTTACTTGTCCTTATGGAACTTATGCCTATAGACGTATGCCTTTTGGTTTGTGTAATGCACCTGCTACTTTTCAAAGATGCATGTCTGCTATTTTTCATGGTTTTTGTGAGGAAATTATGGAAGTCTTCATGGACGATTTCTCCGTCTATGGAACTTCTTTCGACAATTGCCTCTATAATCTTATCAAAGTTTTACAGAGATGTGAGGAGACCAATCTTGTTCTCAATTGGGAGAAGTGTCATTTCATGGTAAATGAAGGCATAGTGCTTGGACATAAAATTTCTGAAAGGGGGATTGAAGTTGATAAAGCCAAAATTGAAGCAATTGAGAAGATGCCCTATCCAAGAGACATCAAAGGTATTCGTAGTTTCCTCGGTCATGTTGGTTTTTATAGGAGGTTTATTAAAGATTTTTCTAAGACGTCGCGGCCTCTCACTAATCTTCTTCAAAAAGATGTTCCATATGTTTTTGATGAAGATTGTAAGGAAGCCTTCGAGGTGCTAAAAAGGGCTTTAATCACCGCTCCTATAGTTCAACCGCCCGATTGGAATTTACCCTTTGAAATGATGTGTGATGCTAGTGATTATGCTATAGGGGCTGTCCTTGGCCAAAGAATTGATAAGAAGTTGAATGTAATTCATTATGCTAGTAAAACTTTGGATAGTGCACAGAAAAATTATGCAACCACTGAAAATGAATTTTTAGCGGTCGTTTTTGCTTGTGATAAATTTAGACAATATATTGTGGACTCTAAAGTAACTATTCATATTGACCATGCTGCAATTAAGTACCTTATGGAGAAGAAAGATGCTAAGCCTAGACTTATTAGATGGGTGCTTTTGCTGCAAGAGTTTGATTTGCATATTGTTGATAGAAAAGGTGCAGAAAATCCTGTAGCTGATAATTTGTCTAGAATGGAAAATATTCCTCATGATCCCATCCCTGTAAATGATAGTTTCCCTGACGAACAACTTGTCGTCGTTAAGGTAACTTCTCATGATGCTCCTTGGTATGCTGATTATGCTAATTTTATTGTCTCAAAATTTTTGCCTCCAAGTTTTACTTATCAACAGAAAAAGAAATTCTTCTATGACTTGAGGCATTACTTTTGGGATGACCCACATTTATACAAGGAGGGAGCTGATGGAATCTTGAGGAGATGTATTCCTGAGCATGAACAGGACGAGGTATTGAGGAAGTGCCACAATAGTGATGCATGTAAAATGCATACATGAACTTTGCATTATAATTCTCATATTTCAATCATATTTGCATCATATAAGGGTTATATCATTGTTTTATAATGTTTTTTGGGATAATTCACAGTTTCCCCATTTATTTGGAATTAACCCTGCACTGGCAGAAAACCCTATTTTCTATATTTTGATGTTTCAGGGACCCAAAAAACGTCCAAATGAGCTGAAAATTTACGGGGATCATTATTTTGGAAGGAGGAAGACCTAGGAGCGAAAGAAGCAAGCGAACGGAGGCCGGAGGGCCAAAAGGAGGTGCCCCACGCGGCTTGGTACTGTAGCCGCGTGGGCCCACCTATTTTAGCCCTCGTGGCCCCGTTTGCATCGATCCTTCGCCCAGAAGCTTCCTCGTGACCTAAAAACGACTATAAAAATAGTCCCCCGACGTTTTCCCGAGGGAGGCGGCAGAGACACACAAAACCAGAAACAGAGAGACAGAAGGCTACCGCCAGAGAAGATCGGAGGGGGGAAACGCCGCCGGAATCACCTCCGGAGGTCTTCTCCATCCCCCCTCCGGAGTCTCCATCAACACAACCGCCAAGACCAGCACCATCTCCATCACCTCTTCGTGATCCACTTCATCCCCCTCATAGTTTGAGATTGTTTGATCCGTAGCTATTGTCTAAGTGCTATTCAACATGTTTGTGAATTGCTACTTGTCATTATTTTGTGGGGAGATTATAGTTTCAGATTGTGTTGTATCACTTGTACCACTGAACCATATCATGTATTGGCGTTGTGAGTAGTTCTCTCATGTTCCTGAGGGTATAGGATGAATTGGCAATGATTTATATATGACATGTGTTGGTATTTTGTCTAGTTTTTATCTTTGATGTGATTCTATGATGGTGTTGTGCGAACGTCGACTGCATATCACTTCACCTATATAGGCTCATAGGAGAACACCATAATGTGATGAATTGAGGAGGACTTAGGGGGACAAGTAAACCTGAGACCGAATCATGAAGTCACTTTATGGGGTATTAGTATTGGAGACCTTAAAGATTAATGCTATGGTGGGACTTTATGTCTTAATAACTCTTGTGTAGTCATTTACTTGGCCACATGATCCATCATAAGAGGTTTAGTTTATGCATTTAGCTATTCCTAATTATGGCTCCGTCCAAAGAAGATTAAAACTTGACAAAATGTTTACCTTGTTGTTCTAGAAATATTTATGCCATGAAGTCTAAGTAGCCCTTGGGAACTCTCTCTCCACCTATAAGAAACACACACACTTGAGCTTGTCCTCTTGCTGCATAGAGGATTGGGCTTTCTCTCTTTGAGAGCTTTCACTTGTCATATTGCATTCTCAGCATTTTACTTTATTGCAAACTCTACACAAAAAACCCAAAACACTTGCATCATTTAATCATTTTGCTTGTCTAGTGCATAGATAATAAGAGTAGTGATGCTCTTATTTTAGAGGATAAATACTTATACCTTCTACTCCTCGTGGGATCGATACTATACTTACACATCGAAGACTTCAACGATCCCCTATACTTGTGGGTATCAAGACGTTTTCTGGCGCCGTTGCCGGGGAGTGTAGCGCTTAACTTTTTATTCTTGTTTGCACTATATTTTTATTTTCTGTTTTGCATATACTCTAGTTTACTTTCAGTTTTGCATTTAGTTTAGTTTTACTTTCAGTTTTGCATTTATAAAAAACCCAAAAAAAATAAAAAAATGGAAAACTATTATAAAAATGCCATGATAGCTGCTGAATTTAGAGTATCTTTTGAAGGGAGAAGATTAAAAAAATCATGAGGTATCTAAATGAAATTGCTAGTAAGCTGCTTAATTGCCATAAGGAAGAAACTTGTTGCTCTGAATACTGTAGACACTTTGAATTCCAATGCCCTTCCAATAAAGTTGAACCTGTTATTGCAACTTATCATACAGGGAATTATGCTCACTTAGGGATGGCAGAAGTAGAGCAATTTGTTATTTTTGTGGCAGCCTATGAATTAAAAACCTTCATTGATGAACATGAAACCTGCCCTATAGCTTCTCAATCTAAAAATATGACTGCCATTATCCTTAATATCTGCATAGATGAATTTGATGAAAATATCTATGTTGTTGACACAAGGAAGAGATTTGCCCAAGGAAGATCTAATGTTTTGCAGGAAGAAGATGATGAAAACATAAGCTTGGAAGAGGAAGTATGTGAAGAAGATGACAAAAGCCTAAGCTTGGGGATGCCCATGCAGCCCCAAGAGGAGTATAATGAAGAGCAAGAAGATGAAGAAAATGATGAACAACTAGAGAATGAAGAGAGGAAACATCCACCTTCGCCACCTATGGATGAGGGTAACACTCAAGATTTTGCTGATGATAAACTTTGCTTTTATGATTCTAAAAATGATGAAGAACATGGCTTAGACATGCTATATGATGATGCTTTAGATGATGGTCCTATGCTTATTGATAATCCACCATGTTTAGTTGTTACTACTTCATGTGAGGATAAAAATGATATACCTGTTGCTTGTGATAATACTCTCACTCATGAGAGTCCTACTTTATTTTTGAACTCTCCTATTCACACCATAGAAGAGGAAATTTGCTTTGATGATACTATGCCTCCTATATATGATGATTATAATGATGAATGTGATCTTTTCAGCCCACCTACTATTGAGCAGAAAATTGCTTATGATTATGACATGACTCCAATTTATGATGATTACAATGATGACTATGAATGTTTTACTCCCACTATTACTAATGAGAAGAATTTTGCTTGGAGAGTAATAATACTTTTATGATGATGAAGGAAAAGAATGCTTTATGTGATACTTACATGTTGAATTTGCTTATGATGCTACTGAAAGTTTTTATGAGAGAAGGAGACATGACTTCATATATCTCAATAATACTAAGTCTTCTCTCTTTATATTGAAACTTTTGAAGTTCCACTTGTTTTATCTTCCTATTCTGCTTGCTTTGTGTTTCAATGATTTATTTTCTTACAAGATCCCAATGCATAGGAAAAGAGTTAGACTTAAAAGTTAATGGTTTAATGTTTTGTGGTGTGTTCCTTATGCTTTAACTTCCAATTCTGTTTGGGCACACCTTTATATCTTGAGAACTTGAAAAATAACTTTACCTACTGTTCACTAACAATTAGTCTAATATTTTCACTTTATATAAAATTTGGGAAAGTAAATGAGAAGGATGAGTAATGGAGATGTTGGGGTCGACCTTGAACATGTGTTGTTCATGCCAATGGAACCATTGCAAAGTCTCTATCATTAAAACTTCTCCCAAAGCAAAAACTAAATAAATAGAGTCAAGTTGTTTGTTTACTACTGTAACCACACCTTTGTATCTTATTTTTCATCTTAATGGCATGGATAATCTCTTTTGAAAGATAAGATTGAACAATAGTGATTTGCTGTCCAGAAAACAGATTCCTGAGCTTCACTGCGAAAAATGTGTAAAATCACAGAAGAGGAATTTTGAGCTGAGATTTTATGACAGCATTATTAAGCTATCAATACACATTTCATTAGATCAAGTTTTCTGATTTGAGCAACGTAAGTGCCTCTGAAAATTCACTCTTTATGGGTTGTCCAGTTTTTGACAGATTCTGTCTTTATTTTGCATTACTCTCATTACTTGTATTTTGTGTGGTTCTATTGATCAGAGAGCAATGCACAACCATAGTAATAGCCGCTAATGTGTAGAATCAATTCATGATATGTCTTTGCTGAACCTATGGATATTTAATTTATGGAGACACTAACCCCTCTAATCAAGTTTTATGATGAGTTATGTGTGAAGAGAACTTTCAAGTGGAAGAGTTGAGGGTGATAAACAAAGATCAAGAGGGAAAAACACTCAAGCTTGGGGATGTTACCCCTAAGCTCACCCTGCATACAAGAATTTAAGCTTGGGGATGCCGAGCCACCTCACTCCAACCATCTTGATACCAAGTAAGTAAGCCTAGCTATATGGCTATAAAGAAAGCGCTTTACGGGAGGCAACCCGGTTGTTTTTCTTTGTGTCCTCTTGCTGTAACAAGAGATTGTTTTCTTAGTTTAGTTCGTGGAGTTTTTAATAAAGTGCCAAGTTTTACCCATTTTGGTTTGAAAAAGTTGCTATTTCTATTCGGAGATTTTATTCCGGCACAAAGTCTGTGCACGGTTTGATTTTTCATTGCTATTATGTAACTCCGAATGAGCTGATATTTTTACTTTAACTTAAACTTTTCATCCTATGGGTGCCTGAATTGTTTCAGAATTTTGTGACAAGTTTAAGTAGGACAGAAAAATATGTTTTGCTGCTGTTGTTTTTCTGGACAGATTCTGTCCCATATTGTTTTATGCATAGTTTAAACTTTTGAGTAGATCCAATTGAGTTTATAAGTAGGCATACAAAATTATACACTCTCTGATCATTCATATGAATTTTAGTCCATGGATTATATGCAGCAAGAAACTTGTTTATTTATCTCTACTAACGTCACCCCACAGAAAAGAAATGGGAGAAACGGTGTTTTGAAGTTTTTTTCACAGGGATTGGAGGAGATGCACCAAGAGCTATCCAAGGATGGTGAAAGCCATAAGCTTGGGGATGTGAAGACAACCCCACTGGACCTACACACTCTTGGTTTGCACACGTCTAACTTCTGTTTTTCTATCAATGCACTTTATCGCATAAACTTGGAGCGTCTTTTATTTGTTTTTGCTATGCTTTTCATTTTTGCGAGACCACCACACTATCATTTTTATATGAAAGAGCTACTGTAAATAAGGGTTGAAATATTTTTCATTGGGAAAAGGATGTCTGAGATGATTTTTAATGACACATATAGTTGCATGATTCATGAGCTTCTTTATGAGTAATAATTTGCAAATGCTTTATCATGAGCTATCCTTTATTCATGTTTTGATGCTGTATGTTATTTCACCTTGTTTGACATGAATTAGTTAGTTCTATGGACACTCATGCATGCATGCATCTAGATGGTCATCTTTCTCCCTTTTGCTAGCCCAAAAATTCCAACAAGTAAAAACTTGTTTCCAACACCTTCAACCCAAGTTTTTCCAGTGAGTCCACCATATCTACCTATTAGCTTTATGCTATTCCAAGTATGTTTATCATGTTATTTGTGTTATCTATACCTCTAAATGAAAATGATGATGTTATTTATTGTAATGGGAAAAGTTGGTTAAAAAGCTCTCGCGAACTTGATGCACACTTTACTTCTATTGCATTTAATAAACATGAACCATTGTGATTAATATTATGATGATAGTGGCTTGATAAATATTTAAGGTTGGGAGTTAGCCCATATGTGCTGTCACATGCAAAGCTTTCAACATGTTCCATCAGTTATTTAGTTGATATCATGTACTTTTGTTTAAATGAGTTTGTATAAATAATATGGAAATAGAGTAATTTTAAATGAGTTTGTATAAATGGTTAGAGGGAAACCTGGGCCGCTAATCTAAGCCATGTATCATTCATGGTGGAAATTTACTTACATGCTATTTTGAACTTTCTATGATACACCCTACAATAAAAAGCTATATCAAGTGGTAAATAAAAAGGGTGTTGAGGTTGTTCATTATGTTTGTTTGTCTTGTTGTTTTGATGTGGGCTTGATCCATATCATGGGACAAGAGGTACCCCAGTTGAGGCTCTTGATAATACCATTTTTACTTACAATGATAGATAACTTAAACTTGCTTTGTTTCCCAAGTTGAGTAATCATGGTGTAGGTACTTGTATTCAAGGGGCGTGAGACATCTAACCTTTGCTTTATCAAGGCCACTACTCATATTTGCTTTCACATTAAACTTTAATCATTCAAGATGCTATGTTAGGGGAATGAGAGCTTGACACCAAGTATTACCATTGCAATCAATAACTTAATTAGAATAGTTTGGAGGATAGATGAAACTTATGCATGTTTTACCTCTACTCATTTATATATCTTTTCCAAAGTGTCCACCTTTTACATTCAGATTTTCATCTACACTCTATGGACCACAAGTATGCAAAGTAAGAACGTCCATATTACTATCTTTTATGTTACACTTTGTGAACTATCATTGAACATCCTTGCATTGAATACTTGATATCACTTTATAAACTGTTTGCATATTGGTACTATTTTGAATAATGAATCATTTGACTTTATGTAGCAGTAGCAATCATCTTTTATATCCATGATGTTATTATATTGCAAAGTTCATGTTAGTTTTATCACTTTCATACTCGAGGACGAGCATGAGTTAAGCTTGGGGATGTTGATGCATGTAAAATGCATACATGAACTTTGCATTATAATTCTCATATTTCAATCATATTTGCATCATATAAGGGTTATATCATTGTTTTATAATGATTTTGGGGATAATTCACAGTTTCCCCATTTATTTGGAATTAACCCTGCACTGGCAGAAAACCCTATTTTCTATATTTTGATGTTTCAGGGACCCAAACGACGTCCAAATGAGCTGAAAATTTACGGGGATCATTATTTTGGAAGGAGGAAGACCTAGGAGCGAAAGAAGCAAGAGAACGGAGGCCGGAGGGCCAAAAGGGGGTGCCCCACGCGGCTTGGTACTGTAGCCGCGTGGGCCCACCTATTTTAGCCCTCGTGGCCCCGTTTGCATCGATCCTTCGCCCAGAAGCTTCCTCGTGACCTAAAAACGACTATAAAAATAGTCCCCCGACGTTTTCCCGAGGGAGGCGGCGGAGAAACACAAAACCAGAAACAGAGAGACAGAAGGTTGCCGCCAGAGAATATCGGAGGGGGGAAACGCCACCAGAATCAGCTCCGGAGGTCTTCTCCATCCCCCCTCCGGAGTCTCCATCAACACCACCGCAAAGACTAGCACCATCTCCATCACCATCTTCGTGATCCACTTCATCCCCCTCATAGTTTGAGATTGTTTGATCCCTAGCCATTGTCTAAGTGCTATTCTACATGTTTGTGAATTGCTACTTGTCATTATTTTGTGGGGAGATTATAGTTTCAGATTGTGTTGTATCACTTGTACCACTGAATCATATCATGTCTTGGCGTTGTGAGTAGTTCTCTCATGTTCCTAGGGGTATAGGATGAATTGGCAATGATTTATATATGACATGTGTTGGTATTTTGTCTAGTTTTTATCTTTGATGTGATTCTATGATGGTGTTGTGCGAACGTCGACTGCATATCACTTCACCTATATGGGCTCATAGGAGAACACCATAATGTGATGAATTGAGGAGGACTTAGGGGGACAAGCAAACCTGAGACCGAATCATGAAGTTACTTTATGGGGTATTAGTATTGGAGACCTTAAAGATTAATGCTATGGTGGGACTTTATGTCTTAATAACTCTTGTTTAGTCATTTACTTGGCCACATGATCCATCATAAGAGGTTTAGTTTATTCATTTAGCTATTCCAAATTATGGCTCCGTCCAAAGAAGATTAAAACTTGACAAAATGTTTACCTTGTTGTTCTAGAAATATTTATGCCATGAAGTCTAAGTAGCCCTTGGGAACTCTCTCCACCTATAAGAAACACACACTTGAGCTTGTCCTCTTGCTGCATAGAGGATTGGGCTTTCTCTCTTTGAGAGCTTTCACTTGTCATATTGCATTCTCGACATTTTACTTTATTGCAAACTCTACACCAAAAACCCAAAACACTTGCATCATTTAATCATTTTGTTTGTCTAGTGCATAGATAATAAGAGTAGTGATGCTCTTATTTGAGAGGATAAATACTTATACCTTCTACTCCTCGTGGGATCGATACTATACTTACACATCGAAGACTTCAACAATCCCCTATACTTGTGGGTATCAAATAGTGATTATGGAGTACATCACGCAGGTGAAAGGACTGCACATAAGGTTCTTCAATCAGGTTGTTATTGGCCTACTTTATTTAAGGATGCTAAAAAGTTTGTTTCATCTTGTGATGAGTGTCAAAGGGTCGATAACATTAGTAGACGTAATGTAATGCCTATGAATTATTCTCTTGTTATTGAACCTTTTGATTGTTGGGGGTTTGACTTTATGGGTCCTTTTCCCACTTCTCATCGTAATACTCATATTCTTGTTGCTGTAGATTATGTTACTAAGTGGGTGGAAGCTATACCAACTAAAAGTGCTGATCATAAGACCTCCCTAAAAATGCTTAAAGAAGTTATTTTTCCTAGGTTTGGTGTGCCTAGATATCTTATGACTGATGGAGGGTCTCATTTTATTCATGGAGCTTTTAGAAAGGTTTGAGCTAAGTACGATGTTAATCACAGAGTCTCCTCTCCGTATCATCCTCAAACTAGTGGGCAAGTTGAATTAACTAATAGAGAAATTAAACTGATCTTGCAAAAGACCGTTAACAAGTCTATGAAGAATTGTTCTAAAAAACTTAATGATGCTTTATGGGCCTATAGAACTGCTTATAAAAACCCTATGGGTATGTCTCCTTATAAAAATGGTTTATGGGAAGGCATGTCATTTGCCTCTTGAATTAGAACATAAAGCTTTTTGGGCTATTAGACAACTTAATTCTGATCCTAATCTTGCCGGTAAAACTAGACTGCTTAAATTGAATTCTTTGGATGAGTGGAGGAATGAGTCTTATGAGAGTGCTCGTTTGTTTAAGTTAAAAGTAAAGAGATGGCATGATAAGAGAATTTTGAAAAGAGAATTTAATGTTGGTGATAAAGTGCTCTTGTATAGGTCTCGTCTCAGATTTTTTACAGGAAAATTGCTATCAAAATAGGAGGGACCATTCATCATTGAGGAAGTCTATCGCTCCGGAGCTATAAAGATTAATAATCTTGACGGAGACTGATGTCTACTACACGCTTCTATTCTTGTAGACTAGCTGGGCCTCCAAGTGCAGAGGTTTGTAGGACAGCGGCAAATTTCCCTTAAGTGACTAACCCAAGGTTTATCGAATCCACGGGAGATAGAGGTCAAAGATATCCCTCTCAAGCAACCCTGCAATTAAGATACAAGAAGTCTCTTGTGTCCCCAACACACCTAATACAATTGTCAGTTGTATAGGTGCACTAGTTCGGCGAAGAGATGGTAAAATGCAAGTGATATGGATGGTAAAAGGTGATTGTAATTCTGTAATAAAAATGGCAGCAAACAAACAAGTGACAAAAGTGACTAAAACGGTGTATGAATGCTTGGAAATAAGGCCTAGGCTTCATACTTTCACTAGTGACTACTCTCAACATCATTAACATAATTAAACACATAATAGTTCCACAAAAACACATGCATGGTAGACGTTACTCGGAGATCATTCTTTTGTGGATCAAATAGGATGAGAATTGCGTAGGGCTATGAAAATCACACCTTAAAGTTCGTATTCCACATCTATGGACACTTCATGCTGTCACTATCCGCATCCAAAGATAGTACTAACAAACACCACAACCTATTTCTTGAATAGTCTCTTTCTTCAATAACACAAGCATCAAGAAACCTCATGATCTATTCAATCCAACAGTAATAAAGAACAAACTCATGATGAAGATCCTTCCAATCTATTATCCATAGAGTCACACACGGCACCCACAGTGTTACCGAGATACCGTGATCACATCGGTGACTCCGGAAATTGTACTAAATAACATCACTTGAGAAAAATCATATCCATTACACATAGGGAAACAACATGTATTCAACTATACTAACAAAGCTCATGATCACAACGAAGATCACATCATGGGAGAGAGAGATAACCACATAGCTACTTGTATAAGCCTCAGCCCTGGTGAGGGACTACTCCCTCCTCATCGCGGGAAGCAGGGGTGTTGATGGAGGTGGCCCCGACGGCCGATCCCCGTCCCGGCAGGGTGCCAGAACAGGACCTTCTGAACCCCCGAAATTTGTCGGCGATGGCGGCGGAGCTCTGTTTTGTATTTGGAAAAATCCTTCGGGGGTTAGGGTTTTTAGGTCGAGGATGATTTTATAAGTGTCGGAGGAGGCCGAGGGGTGCCCCACAGGGCAGGGGCGGTTCCCACCCGCGGGTGGGCCCTAGGCCATGGCAGGGGGCGCCCCTGGCCAGTGTGGGTCCCCTGGAGTCGGCCTTCTGGTTCCCTTCCTCATTTCTTCAATAAAAAATCTCCGTAAATTTTCGTCCAATTCCGAGAATATTTCCAGAAGTAACTTTCTGCAACAAAATCAGCACAAAAACAGGGAACTGGCATTGGGCATCTTGTCAATAGGTTAGTCCAAATAAATGCATAAAAATGATGTAATATGATATTAAAACATGTGACAACATCACAAAACTAGCATGGATCACTCAAAAATTATAGATATGTTTCAGACGTATCAGAGACAAACCTCAAGTGGTGAATGGTCAGCGACTTAAGCACTACATCTCCGGTAATTCCTTGGAAAAAGATGCCGATGTTATTCATGTGGTCTCTCCGAAAGAAATTATCGAAACCAAATACCGGAAGACTCCAGAATCAGCAAATGAATAGGTAACTATTTCGGTAAGGAAAGTGTCTCGGAAAATTCCAGAAAATTCATATTATTTATTTCTCGAAAATTAGGAGACTGGACGGAGTTCGAGACAGACTCCAGGGGGCAGAGGCGGCCCTCTGCCGCGGCCCCACCCCAGACCGCGGTAGGGACCCGCCCCTGGCCCCTGGACACCGCCTCCGACTCTGCCTAGTCCCGTCATCTTCCTTGTATTGTAGAAATTTTCGCTATATATTTCCCCAAATTTTTCGAGAAGCGTATCCTGTGTTTTCGTCGTGTTCTTGTTTCGAGTTTTCTCTTGCCAGGGTCTTGGAAACTCTCCATCTAGATGTCTTCTTGCGGATCCAGTAGGGAAGATTACGCAGCAAGGCGCCTTCGTCGGATCCAACAAGACATTAATCGAGGGGACTTCATGAACTGGGCGACCGATGAGGAGATCCAACAAGACATTAATCGAGGGGACTTCATGAACTGGGCGACCAGGGAGCTGGAGCGCAACGTGCGGGAACAAGTGAGAAGGGCAGCATCACACCAACCGGGAGGAAGGGCAGAGAATCCAAGGCCAGCCAACACCACTTTTGTGGGATCCATTAACCCTCGACATGCTTATTCTCATGATGTTCCAGGGACATTGCCGTAGCAACAGGATCCCCGAGCAGTTTCGTTGCTTGAAAGCGGAAGTTGCAATACTAGAGGCAGAGAACCTGGAGCTTCGCCGACGTCTGCAGTATTTCTTAATACCTCTGGCTGTGGTGCCGCCATCTCCACCGCGGGAATAATTCGATCACTATGGGTAACAACACTCTCTTGGCTTGTTCCAAGCTTGGGGGAGTGCCCCGGTATCTTTATCTTATGTCTTTTATTTTTCGCAGTCTTGTGAGTCGTATCATGAGTAGAGAAGTTATCTTGTAGTATGGTTTTTCATTGTGTCTTGTCACTCCTTGTGAGTCCTTTGTATCCGTTGGTGTGTGGTTTTCTATAATGGAATATAAATGAGAAGTATCTTCTATTCTTCTGCACTTTATATTTTATTATGGTGATCTCTCTCATCTGCTGATCTTGTGGTAAGTAATGATTTGACATTGGGTGAATGAGTAGAAGTTTATTCGGTATCGATAAGCATGGCTTTGTTTAAATTGCAATAATTACTTTGGTGCTTGAGTAGAGAAGAAGAATTTGATTGCAAATACACTATCTTGAATGTCTTACATGCTTGTGAACCTTCTAGCTCATGCACCTTTGTATTAGATTTATTTCTGACAGTGATGATAGGCTTCATGTTGCACGTTTGACATTTTGTTTTGATAGCATAGTTGATTTACATCTCTCAACACTGTTTGTTTGCTTTAAAGCCTTTCTAGCCTAAAGCCCTGTACTGAGTGTATGGTTCACTCGTGCATCCAATCCCCAAAGCCAAACTTTCTTGCCAGCTGAGTCCACCATATCTACCTATGCATGATATTACCTACCATTCCAACTAAAATTGTCATGTGCTACCTTTAAAAATTCAAAATACTTCTCTTTGTGCCTCTGTGTTTAACCTCATGAGAGAGCAGTAGGGAGCTAGATATAACTTGTGACAAGCGAGGTCATTTCCCCCCTTTCACCCGGTGTCGATGGATTACGTCTTCACTTGAATCAACCCGAGAGAATCTTAAGCAAAAAATATATATAACTCACAATTCTCCTCCGCGCAATGCAAATCTGAGAAATCAGCCCAAACATTGGACAGTGATGAAACCAAGGAGAAAGAAGAGCGTACTCGCTCTTCTAAGAACCATATGCTCTCACAAGTCTAAAGACATTGCTTGTCATGAGGGACTAGATAGCTTCTATGTTGTGAAGTCGTTGACGAAAGCATGCATACCTCAAAATCATTTTACTTCTGTTTTAAAAACCAAAAAGCTCTAGCACATGACTAATCCCTGCTTCCCTCTGCGAAGGGCCTCTCTTTTACTTATTGTTGAGTCAGTTCACCCACTTCCTCTACCTTCTGCAAGCAAACCCACAGTGTTGAATTTTGATGTTAAGCAAGTATGATATCTACATTATGTCTTTTATGTCTCATGATAGTTACTCATTTTCCTTATGTCAGTTCTAACTCTTTTATAAGGATATAGCTTTGACGATTTGCAACTCGTGGGGAGATGACCGGATGGTTGAAGCATTTAAATGAATCTTTCTTGAAATATGGGCTGATAAGTATAATTGTCTCTTAAGCAGAGTCTCGTTTTGTCTTTGCTTAATAAGTTTCTGTCTTCTTTCACCTTAACATGTTGTAGTTACATTACTTGTCTTTGAGAAGCTTTATGAGAAAAAGGTTGTTGTTTAAGATATATTTGTGTTTGATGAGTAAATACTGATGCTTCATGTTCGTATTCTTTATTTATCGACACTTCACTCTATAAACCTGTGGTCATGTTTACCGAGTTCAGTTTTCGCTTGGGGACAAGCGGAGTCTAAGCTTGGGGGAGTTGATATGTCCATTTTGCATCACTATTTTACATTATAATTCATATTTATTCATTGATATATTTCATATTATGATGCAATACTTATGTTATTTTATCTTATTTTGCATGATTGGCAATTATTGGGGATGCATCTGCCGGAGCCAGAAATCAGCTGGAAAAGTACCCGTCAAGATACCAGACGTCAAAAGCTCAGAAAATTCCAGGAAAATAAGAAAGTCAATATTACGAAGAATTAGCCACGGAGCCGAAAGGGGGCACGGAGTCGAGCTCCCAGGGGTAGGGGCGGCCTGCACTCGCAGGCCCACCCTTGGCGCGGCAGGGGCCCGCCCCTGGCCCCTGTGGCCCCTCTCCGGCTCCCCTTCGGCGTATTATTGACCCTTGACCTAAAGACATCGGGGGCATCGAAGAGGAATTTTTCCGCCACCTCCAGGAGGCGGAAACCAGACAGAGAGAAGAAGAACTCCGGCAGGGAGAAATCTGCTGGGGAATTTCCCTCTCAGAGGGGGGAATCGCCGCCATCTTCATCGCCATCATGCCAAGCATCATCGGGATCATCATCAACACCATCTCCATCATCAGCACCATCATCACCGTCACCGTCCCATCTCATCCCGCTGTAGCAATCGTCATTGTTTTGTTATTAGTTCATTGGAATCATATCCCGGGTATTGATTACCACTTGTAGTTGATGCTTGAGAGTTTTATCGGTGAATTATCTTTACGATCAGATTGTTACCCTTATTCATATCACCTCTGATCATGATCTATATGATGTCTTGTGAGTAGTTCGTTTGGTTCTTGAGGACATGGGGAAAGCCTAGTTGCTAGTAATTGCATAATGTTGAGTAATATTTAATGGTTTGATTTATGTTGTGGTGTTATTCCTCTAGTGGTATCGTGTGAACGTCGACTACATGATACTTCACCTTTCAAAGGGCCTAGGGGAATGCATAGTGTATTTATTTTGCTTATGGTAGGGTTGCAGGAGTGACAGAAACCTAAACCCCAATTTGTGAACTAGTGCACTAGGGAGCGTAGGGTCTCGGAGTTTAAGGTTGTGGTTAGGTTTTTATCTTAATTACTTTCTTGTAGTTGCGGATGCTTGCAAGGGGTTTAATCACAAGTATGTATTTGTCCAAGTAATGGAGGTGCATTAGCATAGGTCCACCCACACAGCACTTTATCAAAACATTGAAGGTTAATCACCGGCGTGCAATGAAACTGGCTAGGCAGAAACTCCCATGTGTCCTCGAGAACGTTTTAATCTTCATAAGTAATTGCAGCCCAATTTGCTGCAATTATGGTAGCACTCTTTTATTTACTTGTTCTTCATTTGTTCTTTAAATCAAAAATCCAAAACCATTTCTCTTTTAGTGCTTGCAGTGAAACCTTGCTGAAAACTACTTGTCAACACCTTCTGCTCCTCGTTGTGTTCGACACTCTTACTTATCGAAAGGACTACGATAGATCCCCTATACTTGTGGGTCATCAGTACATCGTTACGCTTAAGTGTTGATACTATAGAATACGAAGTATGTCTTCCATTTATCAACCTCTACCTTTGCATCTTCGTCTTGTATCTTGAAGCCAATAATGAATAATTCACTTAATCTTCATTTCTCCAAGACATGTTCATTAAAGGCTCAATTCTTTTCATGATCATTCTTCAGATTACACCTTAAACATCACTCCGGTCATGGCTTGATCTTATTCATGCTCTATCACAATGTACTGAGATACACAATGAATTCTTATCTTCAATTCATTAGCTCGATATCAATGATTCTCTATGGCCTAATGATACGTCTCAAACGTATATATAATTTTTTAGTGATCCATGCTAGTTTTGTTATATTGTCACATGTTTTTACTATCAAATATATCATTTTTATGCATTTTGTCGGACTAACCTATTGAGAAGATGCCAAGTGCCAGTTCCCTGTTTTTGCTGTTTTTGTATTTCAGAAAAGTCACAACAGGAATATCCTCGGATTGCCCTCAAAATTTACGGAGATTTTTTATGCGACGGAATACACATGTGGACCAAAGGGCGACCTGGAGGGCCACCCAGGGGCCAGGGGCGGGTGGCAGCCGCGGCCCGAACTTGACCCACGGGTGGGGCCCGCCCCTGCCCTTTGGGCACCGCCTCGGCCCCCTCCGACGCCTATAAAATCCCTTTTGACCTAAAACCGAGGGGGCGACCATTATTTTCCAGAAACTCGACCCCGACGCGCGGTCACTAAAAACCCTAGTTCGGGTCAGATTGATCCTGTTCCGGCACCCTGCCGGAGGAGGGATCGACCGCCGGAGCCATCTCCATCGACACCGCTGCTTCCCGCGATGAGGAGGGAGTATTCCCTCACCGGGACTGAGGTTCATACAAGTACCTATGTGGTTATCTCTCTCTCCCATGATGTGATCTTCGTTGTGATCATGAGCTTTGTTAGCGTAGTTGAATACATGATGTTTCCCTATGTCTAATGGATATGATGTTGCTCAAGTGGTGTTATTTAGTACAATTTCCGGAGTCACCGTTGTGATCACGGTATCTCGGTGACACTATGGGTGCCATGTGTGACTCTATGGATAATAGATTGGAAGGATCTTCATCATGAGTTTGTTCTTTATTATTGTTGGATTGAATAGATCATGAGGTTTCTTGATGCTTGTGTTATTGAAGAAATAGACTATTCAAGAAATATGTTGTGGTGTTTGTTAGTACTATCTTTGGATGCGGATAGTGACAGCATGAAGTGTCCATAGATGTGGAATACGAACTTTAAGGTGTGTTTTTCGTAGCCCTACGCAATTATCATCCTATTTGATCCACGAAAGAATGATCTCCGAGTAACGTCTACCATGCATGTGTTTTTGTGGAACTATTATGTGTTTAATTATGTTAATGATGTTGAGAGTAGTCACTAGTGAAAGTATGAAGCCTAGGCCTTGTTTCCAAGTATTGATACACCGTTTTTAGTCACTTTTGTCACTTGTTTGCTTGCTGCCATTTTTATTACAGAATTACAAAATCACCTTTTACCATCCATATCACTTGCATTTTAGCATCTCTTCGCCGAACTAGTGCACCTATACAACTGACAATTGTATTAGGTGTGTTGGGGACACAAGATACTTCTTGTATCTTAATTGCAGGGTTGCTTGAGAGGGATATCTTTGACCTCTACCTCTCGTGGATTCGATAAACCTTGGGTTACTCACTTAAGGGAAATTTGCCGCTGTCCTACAAACCTCTACGCTTGGAGCCCCAACAAGTCTACAGGAATAGAAGTGTGTAGTAGACATCACCTAACATATAAGGCAAAGCATGACAACTTTTGAGTTCCACACAAGAACTCCAAATTCATCAAACTACATCTTGATGCTTCAAAGTTTTGTTCATATTCATCTTGATGAAAATACTCAATGTATATCCTTAGCTTCATGGCATACAACCATTAATCCAACACATGATCTCCAAGTATCACCTATGGAACATTCCTTCATAAACAACTCAATGAAACCATTAATCCATAGGGATTGACATTAATTACCAAAACACGGTTAGGGACTAGATGTGTTTTCAATATCTCTTCGAGAACTCTTTTGCGTGAATAAAATGGTATCTGACGCATGAAACATGAACTTGTCTAGAGAAACATGCAAGTTTAAGTTGCTCACAATAGTCGAGAGGATAAACTTAATGGTGTGAAATGATTGTGTATCAGACCAGTTAAAGGGTGTTAAATTTTAGGAAAGTACATAATTGATGTTGTTTGCAGGTTAGTTAAATTGTAGGTAAGATTAAATCCAAAGGTTGAAGAAAACGATGATGTAGATAACTTGCATGGATTGATGACATGCAAGTTGTTGCATAATATTTTTGGAAATTTCTTGAGCGGTTATAGATAAACGATCATGTAATCTCGAATAGCAATTACATGATTTTTATCTTTGAAAATAATTGGTAGAAAAAAAATCCCTTGGTTGGCTTAAACAATCAATGACGAGACGAATTGCGGTGTTCCTGTTGCACTTGATGTAATTTTGATATTGTATGGCGCCATAGTATGATTCCAATCAAACGGCTAAAAAATAATGACATGGACTATTAGATGGCTACAACAATAGATGATGTGAAAGGTTGTATGCATATATCGATTACATTAAAGAATGTTAATGTGCATGGTGTGGACAATTGGATGACTAAAATAATGGATGTTATGTGCATTTTTTCATAGATTAACATTAATGAATGCTAGTGGGTTTCGGTTTATAAGAAATACTAGAAAAATACCCCGCGCGTTGCAGCGGGAATCTCTATCAGAAATGAATATGTAAATGAAATGGGTATATATAAGACGCATGATCAATTGTTAGGATTCAGTTGATCACAATAGACACTAAATTTAATTCGTGTGAAATTTTTCAATATTGGAGGACAAAATATTATTGATGTGGAAAATTATATGGCTGAAAAGATGGCATGGATATGTTGCATGGAAGATGTACTATTATTTATTGTTATTGGAGATGACATGGAAAATTGATTGGCTAAAATAGTAGGTGATGTGGATAGCTTGCATGTTGAGATAGAAAATATTTAATGCATCATAGTGGAGTTTTGCTTTATAAGAGGTATAGATAGATCAGATGAAAATGTTGAAAGTGCATGGTTGCCCCCATGTGTGGTTTTGGTAATTAATGACAATCTCTATGCACTAATGTTTGTATTGAGCTATACTTGTAGGTGTGTCCATAAGCATTGCTTGATCTCCATATGTTGGAGTCAAGGCTAAGGGAAGAAGATTATCTGTTGATCAAGGCTAAGTGCGAGTTGATCAACACACAAGGCCATGTGAAGATATGCCGAAGAGTGCCTCTCCCATATTGGTGTATGGGGGAGCAATATGCGAGTCTTCACTGAGCGAAGCGCAACCAAGCAAGGTGGTCCATCTTGAGAAGGCAAAGATCATCATCGTCTAGCTCAGTGGATATGCGCAAGGCAAGGTATGATCTTGATAGGTTTTCTATTTTACCGGTCTCATGTTGTTAGTGAGAAACCGGATTATAGGATAGTTAATCGTACTATCAAGAGGGGCTCTCGAGCGAGTATCTTGATCATATCGTCGTAGAGAGCTCAAACCTTTGCATCCTTGGCATCATCTTTATTGGTTCTTAATTGGCTCTTATCATGGTGTGGTCTTGGTGCTTGTCGTGCTTGTCATGACAAGGCCAAGTTCACCGAAAACGGATTTCGTATGCGTCTTCTATTGCATTTTTGATTTTGGAGTTTTTGTTGGTTCGTTCTTGTGGAAGGTTTCACTCTTCCATTTATAGGGTAGGTTTTGTCGTCCTCTTTCCAACAAAATTGAATTCACTCGATTCGGACTTCATTTGCAAAAGTCATGGCAGTTCTGGTTTTTCTGTTTGGATCTGGTCCGGAGTCTCCGGCCCAAAGGACCCGGAATCTCCGGTCCCTGGTTTTTCCCTGTTGTCTGCCCAAGAGCGGCGCGGTTCTGCATAGTGGTCCGGAGGATCACCGGAGATGGTCCGGAGTCTCCTGTCCGGCCGGAGTCTTCGGTCCCCATGACCTGGAATCTCCGGTCTGCACTTCTTTTTCTTCGCGTGTCACATAGGGGCTAGCCACTGGACTCTGGTCCGGAGTCTCTCCGGAAGGTTGCCGGAGTCTCCGATCTGCTTACACCGGAGTCTCCGATGTAAGCAGACTGCAACGGCTATATTTTGTGGGGACCTATAAAAGGCCCCCTTCTTCCACAAAGTGTCTAGGGTTCTTCCTGCACGTTTTTCTCTCTCTCTCTCCCACCATTGTTGACCTTGCAAACCCTTTCCCTCTCTCAATCCCTCCCATGATTCTTACATATCTTTGAGGGAAAAGTGAGAGGAGATCTAGATCTACATTTCCACCAATCCATTCCTCCTCTAAGTGAGGGGAACCTAGTAGATCTTGATCTTGGAGTTTTTTTGTGTTTCTCCTTTGTTCTTCCTCTCAAATCCCTCCCTAGCATTAGTTGTTTTGGTTGGATTTCGGAGAGAAGAACTTGACCACTTAGTGTGTTCTTGCCATTGTATCGGTAGCATAGGTTTGTGCTCTCCACGAGGATTCGTGGAAGTTGAAGTTCGAGAAGCTTGTTACTTTTGGGTGCATTGTGTTCCCAAAGAGCTTGTGCCTCTTGGGTGCATTGTGTACCCTAGACGGTTGGTGGTGTCGCGAAGACTTCGAGTTGTGAAGCTTCGGTCAAGGTTTGGGAGCCCCCGATTGAGTTGTGGGTGTGTGCCCCAAGATCGTTGTAAAGGCTCCGGATTACGCTTTGAAGTATTCCGATAGTGCAAGGTGAACCGAGCCTTTATGACGAGGTTCATCGGAGAATAGGGCGAGGCCTTTGTGGCGTTGAGTAGGCCTGTTGTGGCGAGCTCACACCCCTCCAACGAGATGTACTCCCTTATTAAGGAGAAACTCGGGAATACATTCTCGTCTCCGCGTGCCTCGGTTATTTCTATACCCGAGCTCTTTACTTATGCACTTTATATTGTGATAGCCCTCGTGCTTGATATCATATATATTGCTATCACCTTGTTGGTATATTGCTTAGCATAAGTTGTGGGTGCACATAGGTGAACCTAGTATATTAGGTTTTGTGTGCTTGATAAATTAAACGCTAGTTTTATTCCGTATTTATCAAGCCTAATCGTAAAAGTTTTAAATCGCCTATTCACCCCCCTCTAGGCGACATCCTTGTCCTTTCAAATGTGATGATACTCTTACACTGAAAAAATTATATAAACTTCCTCACAAAAAATGTGTAGATTTAAAAAAAGAAAGTGTGACATAAGAGGATTTAGGCATCTTAGACAACCTAATTGGAATATGTTATTTGTAGTACCCAATTTGATATAATTTTTTACTAAGCTTATCGTGGTATCAGAAGTTCATAACGTGGTAACGATACTACCATGAAAGAATTCGAAGACCCCGACTTAGCACCACAATAAAAATACACGGACTACAAACATGAAAGCAAATATCCTGAAATTCACTTTGGCTCCCATGTGAATATGATCCCTCTAACAAAACAAGACATTCTGGAATGTCAAACAATTTCGGGAAAAATTCGGAGCGTACATTACCACGTTCTATGTGAGCACATAAAGTTTCGGGTGAAACCGATATTTTGTGCGGCTTGTGTGAATAAGACAAAAAAATATGTCTCATAAAAATGCTTATTTTAACACTAAAAATTGTCTTTTTTACATAGGCCATATCAAAATCAGTTTTTCGTGAAACAACTTTGTGAAGATATAAGATGCAAAGATGTACGTGCAAAGATTTTTAAGAATATTTTTTAACATTTTAAATGTGTTTTAAATAAAGGGTGCAAATGCCGAGACGCCACTCCCGCAAATATCCCAAGACTTAGAGCAACTCCAGCCGTCCCCCCGAGAGCCCCCCCAGGACCGTTTTTGGACGCCGGCGGACGATTTTTCTCCCAGTCGCGCCCCCAGGGTCTCGTTTTTCGCCGGATTTGGCCCAAAAGTTATCCGGCGTACCCAGGCCGAACCCAGCGCGCTGGGTTCGGCCTGGGGGCGCCGGCGCAAGGGAAACGCCGCGCGGGCCAGCCCTGTCGGCGAGACAACACGATTCCCGCCATTATTGTTTCGCTTTCCCTCCATTTTCCTTCTCCATATACCGTAGCTCCCGCCGTTTCCCGCGGCAATCGCCTCCCATATGGCGCCCAAGAAATTCAACAACCCACGAGCCGCCGGCGAAGAACCACCGGCGAAGATGGCGGGGGGCGGGAGGGGTAGGGGTAGGGGGAGGGGGAGGGGGCGGCCGGACGGCTTGAGCAACACCGAGTGGGCGAACGAAGTCGACCGAAGGAAGACGGTCACCGCCGACCGCAAGGCAAGGGACGGGAGGAAGAAGGCCAAGGAGGCGGAGGAGGCCAAGGAGACACGACGAGCGGCGGCGGCGGCGGCCGGGAAAACCGTGCTTTCCTGCGCCGTCCCCACTGTATGCGCCGCACGGCCTCTATTTGCCGCCCGGCGCTTGGGGAACCCAAGGAAGCCAAGGAGGAAGCCAAGCAAGCGTGGCGTCACCGGCACCGTCGCCCACCGCCTTCTCGCCGGCGTCGCCAGCAACACCCCACTGGAGGGGGGACACGCTGGAGTACGGAGACGGCGACCCGCACGGCGGATTCAACCCCAACATAGCGTTCCGCGGCCCTTCCGCACTCAGCGCCGGCACCGGGGGCTCGCCGGCCATGCCATACCATGGTCCTCTGTTCCACCATCCGGTCGAGTTCGATAGTACCCGCAGCGTGCTCGGCCAAATGCCCGAATCGCAGGAGTCACAGGACGCATGCATGGACGACATCATCGCGTCTGGCTCGGCGGCGGCGGCGGCGTCATCATTCCCCCCGGGAGAAGAAGAGGCCGACTTTGCCGGGGAAGACTTTGCCGGGGATGAGTTCGCCGGGGAGGAGGAAGAATACGGCGAGTACGAGGAGGATGAAGAACAACCCGTCGCCGCGGAGGATGAGGAACAACCCGACGAGCGCAAGAAGAAGAAGAAGAAGAAGAAGGCGGCCGACAAAGCCGAGCCTCGCATCAAATGGTCCGCCAAGGAAGACGAGTGTCTCGCCGAAGCGTGGAAGACGGTGAGCATTGACCCAATCACGGGCGCAAATCAGAACTCGGAGAACTATTGGGCGAGGGTGAAGAGATCGTTCGACGAGCGCAACCTTTGCGACCCCGAGTTCAAAGGATTTTACATGGCGCGCGGCGAGAAAGCGATGGCGAACCACTGGGCGGTCGTCCAGGCGGCCTGCAGCAAATGGCACGGAATCGTCGAGGAGGTCATGGCTCGCCCGGAGAGCGGCGCCGACGTCGAGCGACAGGTAAAAACCCCGACTCGGTCGCCCATAGTCTGTTTGTTTCTTCTTTGGCTGACATTTTCCTTTTGTTGCGCGCCGGCAGATGGTCCGGATGTTCGAGATGTACCGGCAGGACAGCAAAGGCGCCGAGTTCAAATTCCTCCATGTCTTCTCCAGGATCGAGAAGTGCGAGAAGTGGGCCGAGGTTCGTCTGAACCTCGGCAAGGGGAAAGAACCTTTCAACCCCGACGAACCGGGGTCGGGAGCCTCGGATGGACGTCCAGAAGGGAACAAGAAGGCGAAGGCGGCGAGGGCGAGCGCACCGGCGACAGAAAGGCTGCACACGTCGATCGAGAAGTGTATTGCCGACGCCAAGACCCACGCCGTCAAGAGGGACGAGAAGTTCGACGCGAGGTGGTTGCAGATGATGGAGAAACAAGACGTGAAGATCGACCTCCTGAAAACCAACGTCGCGGCCAAAAAGAGGAACACCGATCTGGCGTTCCTAATGAGCGCCGACCCGGCGACGATCATGGACGCCAAGGTCAAGGCGTGGTACATGAGCCAGCGCGACCTCATCCTGAACGAGATACCCGCGCCGATCCCGACCCCGACCCCGACCCCGACCCCGACTCCACTCCCGACGATGACCCCGACTCCGACAACGGAAGGCTCCACCACGAAAACGACGCCGAGCACCAGTACTACCCCTGCATCGTCGCCGCCGATCGCTGCATCATCGACCGCTCCCTCCTACGTGGTGCAAGTGGAGGACGACGAGCCGGCATCGTCGCCGCAGATCGCTGCGCCATCGACCGACTGCTCCGTCGTGGTGCAAGTGGAGGACGACGAGCCGGCGATTTGAGGTCGACGTCGTCGATTTGGCCTCTTTTTTACCGAATTATGTTTTCTTTTGAGCTTGACCGGACTATCGATGATCGCCGATATGTAGCGGGAACACGCCGATTCAAAAAAAAAAAGTGCCTTGGGGCTGAAAGCTGGGGGGGCGGGTGGGAACCGAGGCCTCCCCAAGGCCTGGGGGGCGCCGGCGAACGGGCTAAAAAGCCTTCGCCGGATACCCTGGGGGGGCCAACGGCTGGAGTTGCTCTTACCAATCAAACTGTCTCTAACAGTTAACCTCAACTTTTTCTTGTGAGAAGGCTTGTCTCTCAAATTGGCCGAATTCGCCGACTTGCTTTTGTCTGGCTGGATTCTGGATCTGTTCAGTGCTGACTCCATCAGTACAGATATGCGCTTTAATCCTTTGATGTTCTACAATTACCTGCAAGGACGACCCGTACTGCACGCTCTTGCCGTTGTTGTCGGCCTGGGTTGGTACAAATCCTCTCATAATGCATCTAGGTAACGACAGCGGCCTCAAATATTTAAATTTCCACTGCGTAGCAAAAACTGCATCGATCATTCTCACTGGCGTAGATCGTCCGAAAACATTTCTTTGCAAAACTTCTCGCGCGACAGAGATGTGTAATGTATTCTAATCAAGAGGTTTCTGGCAATCTGAAGAGTTGGCCAGTTGGGCGCTTCTAGAAAATTGTTGCTCAGATCTTATTTTATCTGCTATTATGTCATACTTCCCTCGGTTTCAAAATATGGTGCGTATTTTTATATCATTATATCAAACGTTTGACCAATAATTGTCCCCCGTTGATAGGTGATTTATGTGATACAAACTCACACTCATACGGAAATATTTTTGAAAAAAGTATCATACATTCAAATTTATTCGTTTAGCCACACTCGATGCGAGTAAGATATACATACTCGTATTGTAGCATTCTGAATTTGTTCTTCCACATCCATGTGAAACCTTAGAACAAAACAAGGACAACATTCATGCACAAGTAGATATTTTTGGGAACAGTGGCACCAATAGTTGATGAGCAAGGTGACAGACACATTTTTAATTTAAGGCGGAAATGGACAAGAAAGAAAAGGTTATAAAGGCAGGTCTCATGCAGCGCAAGTGATATCATCGTAAAAAAAGAGGATCCATACAAGTTGTGTTAGTTGAGACTCGAGACTTATCTATCTAACTGTGGCTGCTGCTGTTGGACTGTTCCTTCTATTTCGTCACCATCTCCTGATATAGTGTAACCTGACAAGTAAACCCCTGCTACCTTTGATAAAATAAACAGAGAAGAAAGGGCCCCAGTGGTATTGGTGTGTGAAAAGTCAGTGGAATGCATTTCTGGTGCACTGATGATGAAAATAAACACCACTGTCTCAAAGCAGCATGCAAAGTCAGATGATGAGTATATCTTCTAGCTGGATGGGAGCATCATCAAGTGTCACCTTTCCTTGTTCCAGTTCGATTTGGCAAGCTGTGTAAAGGCGACTATATTAGTATATTTTTTGTCAGTTGCCAAATCCATGGGCTACCTGAGGAGGCAGACAGGGACATGAGCTAGGTATGGTGTAGTGTGCCTAGAAACTTCTAGCATTTTCAAGATTTGGTAAGTTCGTCGAGATGGTTCTTCAAGGTTTTCTGGACAAAGGGATAGGGGAATATACCATTGCCAGACTGGCCAAACCAGTGGCTGGTATTGTGAGAGGTTTAGAATGATGCCACAGTCTTGGCACCATGTTAGCATAATTTGACTTTTGTTAAGTACAAAACAGCAGTGCGCCCTTTACAGCCAAACCACACATTCATATCTGGTAGAATTTTCCAAGATCACTATATAGTTTTTTAAGTAGAAGAAAGGAAATTTGAAGGAACGAATGATGGGGTAGCACTCAGAACACGCCACAGAACAAGGGTTCAATTTTCTTTGAAAAGCATATGCATTTTAGAGATGCTATTGTTCCTCTTTAGAATAAATAGAGCCTGGCAGCTGCTTTATTTATAGAGCAGGGCAAAAACCTATTTTCTGAGTAAATAGAGCCCAAGATTCCACATGAACATGATCGATAACCTAACATGAAATTCCTCAGAATCTAACAAAAAGGAGGTCCTTTCGGCGCATCCTTCTAAACTGTTCTTTCCGACACCGTTTCCAAATTCTAGAAATAAATTAGACACTGGAACAATTTTGCACCCTTTTTTCTCTGAATATATTTGGAACGGGAAAGATAAAGCAAAGTAATGAGCAAACTGGCATGTCCACTTGTATTGGGCCTGTCTAAGGCAGGTGGACATGATAAGGAAATTTGATGAGCAAGTGGGAGAGGCTCCCTGTCTAAAGCAACTACTGCCTGTTATGCCAGCCTGAACATCACACTGCATTGTTTCCTGCATCAAACTGTTATCTGGTCCTTGTGGTTCTTCAGAATTTTCTTTACCTATCCCACATGTTTTAGTTACACCAACCAGGGCAAGTGGGAGTAAATTTTATTGGAGACAAGTGCATAACAGCTGATACGAAAATGGTGGTTGGATCATTATTATCTGTTAATGATCAAATGGTACTTGTAACTAAAAGACCGAGAAATTAGAATTGAATTTGGGGCATGAGTTACTTTGGTTTGACAGGGTGAGTGAGAGTGAGACTACGAAGGAGATGCCAGCAACTTGGCAAGCCAGGCCCATAAGCAATAATTCAGTTGTGTCCTATCTGCAGAAATATCTTGTCCTGGAAGAATTTTGCATTGGCCCAAATGGTGAGATTCTTGAAACGTAGAACTGTTAAGGTTTTCTGCATTGTATGAGTTATGAGACACTAATACTCTTATCTCTATGGATGCACTTACAACGATACACATAAGTAGCTGTCGTCGAAGAAATATGGTCACAGCCTCTTATGCCCAAGAGACCAAACTGTTGCAGTTGAGTCTCTGTTTTGTGGTCAGAATTCATATAGTAAGGAGACCATATCTTTGCTAGAACCAGCAAAAGAGCATACAAAATATCAGAGAAGTTCATAATAGAGCATGTCCACACATGCTACATATACATGTGGTCATGCATAAACACTACAGCGCAGTCTACACATTAGAAGAACAAAATAGCCATGCAGGAACGAGGAACATGAGAGATAGAAAAGCCTTGGATGCTCAGTCCTGCTTTACTATCATATGGAAAGTTTTGGTTTTATCTTCATCAGCAAGCTCCTTGAGAACACCATCATCAATAGCAGTCAAGGCGTTTCGTAACGGGTCATCGAAGTAGCGTCCATGGAAGACAATCTTCGCCATCCAAGCTTTCCTCCTGTTGATGTTGTACTTCTCCTCTTCCCATGTACCCGACGCCACCAGAAGGTAGACATATACGGTTCTCTCCTGGCCAGGCCTGAACGCCCGTGCTATCGCCTGTCTGGTCTTGGAGTGGTTCCACTCTGAATCCAGCATGACCAACCTTGACGCACCCGTCAAGCTGATACCCTCGGCGCAGGCTGTTGTCGAAGCAATAAGCACCTTCCTCTTCCCTTTGGCGTCACCGTTGAATTTATCCATGACGTCGGAACGGACCGGCAGCTCTTGGTCACCTTGAAGCACCAGGACTTCCTCCCCGAGGCGCCATCCGAATACATTCTCGATCAACTTGACGAGGAAGTTTATCGGGGACACGTTGTGGCAGAATATCAGAACCCTTTCCCCCCTGTACGAGGACTTGTGCAGCAGATCAATCACAAACTTGGCCTTGCAACCAACAGAGAAATCCCTCTTGTACTTGTCAACCTTACGTAGTTCTGCTGGAGTAAAGTAAGTGCTAGCACATTTGGTGTTTTTTATAAGCCATGGATGGATACAGCCAATTGTGATGAGCAGCTCAACCTCAAGAAGGTAACGCCCACCGCATGACGTCGCCATATTTATTTTCGAGAGTATCTCTTTCTGAATCTCAGTGGGTTTCATGAAAAGGGTATATATATGTATCCCTGGAAGGTTGCTTAGCTTTGACCCTTCAAATGAATCGATGAATCCACATGTAAGCTCGTTTAACAGATTGATGCCATCTACCCGGTCCCAGTTGTCGCTGGACTCAATCATTTGCCCAACTCTTTCGACAAAAATGCGCCTTGTCACTGCATCTTTATGTTTCTCTCTCCTACTGCTTGTTTCCTTCTTCCTTTCTGGGACAAGCGCAGCCATAGCATCATTGACAAACCGAGGTCTGGCCAAACATAGTGTGTTGAAATACTCTTCAAAATTATTCTGGAAGACTGTACCAGACAAGAGGATTCTAAACTCGGTCTTCACTTTCATAAGAATCCTCCTCAACTTAGATTTATTGCTCCTCGGGTTATGTCCCTCGTCGAGGATCAACAGCCCAGGGTTGTTGATCAGGACTTCTGCCATGAATGCTCGCTGTGGCATTCTTGCGTCTTCTCTTGTCATCCCTAAGAAAGACGAGTACGTCATGAGGAGAACACTTGGACTCTCGTGCCACTTGCATAACTTGTCCAGACAATCCACAAGGCGGAGATTTTTCCATGACGACCGGCGAAAATTGTTTAAAATCGTCTGCAGCCTAGGATCAATAGCACCCATTGGCTTGCCTCTTCTGTCAGCATGGTGAAGCACATGCAGAGGAAGTGAAATGCCCCATTTCTCAAATTCTCTCCTCCATGTATGGATAGCAGATTTTGGAGTAAGGACCAATGGCCGGCTTCTCGGGTGAACTTTCAAGTAACTGACAAGAAATGAGATCAGCAGCAACGTCTTGCCGGATCCAGGAGTATGTGCAATCACACAGCCGCCTGTAGTGGCTGCTGAGTTATCCATTTCCTCAAGCTGTAATGATCCCGCCAAGTTTTTCCAAATGAATTCGAATGCTTTTCTTTGGTGAGGAAGCAGCTTCGGCTCAAGATCGGGTATTAAACTCCACAAGTTCACAGAGCCCCTCAATTCTGAAAACTCAGGTCCCAGGATCGCAAGAAGAGACTGATCAGGCACATGATCATCATTGTCAAAATTGCTGCATCCAGGTCTCACCTTGTTATAGTCATTAGCATTGACCTGCATTCAACGGAAGATATTATCAATCTCGAAAAAAACCCAGAAGATATTATGTATTCTGACAACAAGAGTCCAAAGTGAAAATAGTAACAAGTTGTGGTTGCTCGATTGGACCTACCATTTGTGGAAATATATCCTTTGCCTCAGTACATACAACATTGCATAATATGCATATTAGTCCACGCTCATCATCCAGTATGCAGTCATGATGGCATGGTATTTCTCCACTTTTTCCTAAACCAGCCATGCTCCCGTGAACTGCTTCTGAATCTGAGTCCTGGAAGTTTGTAACTTGTTACCGAATTGCCGAAAAAACAAAGACTGCATTTTTTTATGAAGGACATCAAGTAATTCACGGCATTACGATTGCAAAGACGTGCTAATAAAGTTCCTTCCATAGTCATTTTATCGCGTTTTAATTCAAACAGCAAAGATTGTCAATCAAATGACCTGTAGTACCAAAATGTTCCTACGGCACAACATGTTGAACATTGCACCGATTGCACTTCAAATATCTTCCGAAATAATTGTAACAAAAAAAACTTGTGACCTAGATATAAACTTGTAGCTAGTTCCCATTGTTCGTCTTTCCTGATTCGGCAAAGTTAAGTAGCAGATAATAACCCCACAAAAAAGCAGATGATAAGGAAATATCATGCGAAAAAGGAGATATACTGATCATTAATTCAATCATTTCTAAAAATATATCCTAAAAAGAATCTAATACTTCCTAAGGTTTTGTACAAAGTTTTATCAGAAGTACATACAGACATATTTATATCAGAATAACCACTATCTCAGTATCTTAAATAATAAAGAACAAAGATGTTCATAGCCAAATGGGACACGACTGCTTGATTCTAGATCCTTCCATTTTCTCGAGAAGTTCTAAACCATTTCACGAGAAAGTCGAACAATTATAAGAGAACATGCACACCTGCTTTTGCTCAAGAAGTGCTAGTGTGGTTAATGAGTAGTCCATTTCTTTCCAAAGATCGTCAAGCTCGTCCTTCTCATCTTGAGTATCAGCAGAAGACGGCCATGTAAAATCCTCTTCTTGGTAAGCATCCTGATCGTAGTTCATCGTCGGTACATGTAGATAAAAATCAAAGTCCCTGTCCATTTCACTCTTGATACTTCCGATGCATTGCTTTATCATTCGCTTGCATTCTCTTTCGGACATGCGTTCCTTTCTTTTCTTACCACTTCTCTGAAAGAATGCTGGCTCAGAATTGCCATTTAGCCTGCGCGATGAAGTAAATGAGTTCCGCCGATATGACATAGGAGGGCGATGATTCTTCTCCTTTTTCTTTGCAGGTGTCCAAGGAATATGAGAATCTGAAGCTCTTTCTTGAATTGTGCTCTTCTCCTTCACTTCGTCAGAGCTGAGTTTTTCCTTCACAGGAGTTCTTCTTGTGCTCATATGGTGCCTCTTCTCCTTCACTTCCTCAGAGCTGGGTTTTTCCCTTCCAGTGGTCATATGCTGCCCTTCTGTGGAGCTTGGGTTTTCCTTGACCACGAAAGCGCCTGCACCTGCTCGGTGCGGTGTGATGCTCACTGGGACCTCGTCACAGCTTGATTCTACTTCAACTGATGAATCTCTTTGCGAACTATCACGCTTACGTCTCTTCCACTTGTCACGATCGAAATTAGGTGTATCATAACTGGTAAAGCGCTCCGGTTGAGTTTTGGCACGCTTTGAACGCCTTAAGTCCACCTGCTCGTACGATAAAATGTCAAATACACCATCTAATTCAGCCTTTGCAATGAATCTCATGTCTTCTAATTGAGCATCAAATTCAGTCTTCAAAGTGAAACTCATGTCTTCTGTGAGACTGTGCCTTTTTGCCTGAGTGACAGGGACAGCTCTGATCATCGGTTGTAAAGTCCCATCACTCATTTGGAATGACATTATATCCATGTTCTTGCCAAATCCTGGAGGTATGCTCATGGAATCGGGACTGGACCATGCTTGGTCACCTTTGATGACTCGATAGATGATCTTGCCTTCTACCAACTTGATGCTGAACTCCATTCCCCTCAGGGTAGACAATACTATGAGATGTGCAATTTCTGAAGAGAATCTAGCACTCAAGAGCTTGCTTCTATTGTGAGAGAGGCAGTCCTCCGCACAATTCCATTGCACACTTCCCTCCGGGAGCTCCTTCGGCTGGAGCTTTTGCAAGAGGGTGATGTTTCTTAGTGTCGCCACCTCCTCTCTTCTATCAGTTGTCACTCCTCCTTTTTCTGTGTTGCCAGGAAACTGATTCTTGTAGAGCATGACAACAAACAAGCAGAGACACTGATCTGCAATATGATTTCTCTTGATTGTGACGAGCCTTGCATCATGACACAGTAATATCTGCATACATAACATCAATTAAGTAATCAAGTAAATTATACTATGTACATTTGGAACATATAAGGAATGGCTATGTAAACATGTTGTAACTTAAATTTGAATAGTAAGTTGGCATTCTTCTCGAAAACAAATAGTAAGTTGTCATTCTTTTAGAAAACAAATAGTAAGTTGACATACAGAAGATTTGATTTCCCCTGTTGAACTTGCTTGGAGTGGACGAGACGATTGTACACAGACATCAACACCCGGCTTGAGAACATGCAAGCAGTCGAAGCATGTCGCCCTTCTGGATCGCATGCGCAGATGATCCCCGTCAACATTATGATCCACTGTAGATCCAGAGTGGACAAACTTGACAAACAGGTCGCCATCCCTGACCCTTATACACTTAACTCCATGCCATGAGCCATCATAAAATGCCTCAAATGCTGCAAGCAAATGAAAGATTCAGCTACATTCGATCATACAAATCAATTAATGGTTTATCGAAAAATGCCGCTGCTAATAATCGCTTACGAGTTTCACCGATCGGGTGGCTACGTCGGCCTCTAGGTTCCTTGGGCGTGTTGCAAGCCATGTAGCTAGCACCTCATGATGTGAAAATCCAAGTTCCTGGTAAACAGAATGCAGAAAAGGTTCAGTCTATTTCCGAAAATAGATTCTGATCGACAATATCTTCAATATCCAGACAGGTAATGATTTGCTATTGTCAAAAAATATGTGAGGAAACACAATACATTGTTTCTTTTCAGGAAGAATATGCATTTTAATAACAGCGATGCATCTGTAACATATAAACTAGGATGTCAAGTGGGATCCCATCTAAGTCCCACTTGTAGTTCATTTGAAATTTTCTAGTGTAAATTTTTTCTCAAAAATTGCACTAGAAATTTTCGAATGAACTAGAAGTGGGACTTAGGTGAGATCCCACTTGACACCTTAATCTAAACTTGCGTGAAACATTATCCAAAAAATTGTTTTCGTGAGCTAGAAAAAACAAATCAAGGGTTTCATCGGGTGGGTGAAACAGAAAATAATAAGAGTGAATCCTCAACGGAGAAAAAAAAAACAGAGGCGCCTTCGGATCAAAAGATTTTAGCCGCATTCCCATATTTTTTTGGTCCCTGAGATGTCCCGCCGGCCGTCCCAGGCACGAGCAAGGAAGGGAGACAAGAGAGAGACAGCAAAAAAAAATGGGGATACATCACCGGGCATACGATGGGATGGAACGCAAGCAAGGAAGCGCCGCTGCCGCGAAGTATCTTGCGACGGAGATAACGATCTCCGGTGGCGGAGGAAAGGAGGAACCACGGCGGTTCTTGGAGAGGAGATGGGAGAGGGGGGAGAAAGAGTGCAGGGGGAGAAGGAAGGTTCCTTTACTCTGCCTCTGGGTGCGGGTGTGGTGCAGCCAAGCCAAGTGGGCTTGCTGGCTTGGGGCAGAGGCGGAGAGACAAATGGCAGCGCCGACGGGACATGACGGAGCTGCTGCAGGAGGAGGAAGAGAGACAGAGCAGAGGAGCAAATGCCATGTGGGGCCACGCGGGAGAGCGCGCGATCATAGGGATGCGGGCGACCTCGGTGGGTCCCGTTCTTTGACCAGTGCTACTCCCGTCATCAAAGTCTCCCCAAATGTGAAGATGTTTCGTGCTCTCGTGTTTATTGGGGAGCAATTGTAGGAAAATTAAGTCTTTGTTTCCTACATAGTGTTACTTTCGAGGGCGGCCGGCACACGGTCCCACAAAACGGACATGTCTCGATGTCGTGGTGGACCCTCCTCTCGCTCTCATGGCAGTCTTTGTTTCCTACATAGTGTTACTTATTTCACGCCCGTAGAGCCTTCAACGGTGCCGACACCTTTTGGCCAACCCCGACCTAGGTAGGTTATGTTTATTTCATCTTTTTTTTGTCTTTCTATGTTTTATGATAATTTTCTATATTAGTTTTTCTTTTCCTTTTTATTTTTATTTTTCATTAGTTTTGTTTTTAAAATTCATATGCAAGTTTTTTTTATTTCATCAGTAAGTGAATATAATTTTGAAGCTCATGAAAAGTTATTTTCAATTTACCCAGAAAAATTATAGTGTGAACTTTTTGAACTAGCTTTTTTGCTTGAATTGCACAAACATTTTAATCATCTTTTAAAACACACGAACATAATTTCCTATCATATGAATATTTTTTGAGTCACAAACATATATTTTTGAACTATACAAACATTTTTCTGAATTTCGTGAACACTTACAAGAATCTGGTGAACATGTTTTGAACTCTATAAGCATTTTTAATATCCAATATTTTCATGAATATTCATATGAATATTAAAAATCAAAATGGTAACTAAAAAACATTGAAAAACAGAAAATGAATACTGCGAAAATAAAAGTATAAAAATATAACTAAATAGAAGGACCTATTGGGTTGACCCTGCTGCGCACTAGTGATCTGAGTGCCCGTGGCAAGAGCGACGGGGTCGCGGCCGGGCAGCCGTGGAAGAAGGACGCTACGTCCAAGGCACGTGGTGGCGGTGTCAATAAGTCGCCCCCGACCGCACCGACCTAGTCACGGTCAAGAAGACAGAATGTGTGGTTGCTGCTGCTGGCGTCGGCGGCTGCTGAGGTGCCGTGTCGGTCTAGCAAAGTTTTAAATATGATATAGCTCCACACATATGCATTTGTGGCTGCTGCCGGTGCCGGTGCGGCTGCGCTATTTTGGGTTAGCTGTTGGAGCACTCCTGCCCTATATGGTGTCCTTTTTTAGAGGAGTTGTTGGAGATATACCTCGCTCCAAACAGTTTTTGGTGCGCTAAAATAGGGCAGCAATTGGAAATGCTCTTAATGGTGACGTACAAATCACTGCCAGTGCATGCCTACCAGTTGCTTTGACTCGCGTATGAAAGGGTTGATCATCTGACAAAAGTCTAGACCGACTTGGAGACCGTAGCAAGGGTTGCATATCCAGTTTAATAGGACGAGCCAAGTGTGTTCAACGCATCCACCAAGATGATGATTGAAGAGGGAACCTCCTCCCTCTCCCACCGGGATGGTTGATGGGAGGAGTGTGCCATTTCTATGATCGCGCATGAGTTAATTCATGTAGGGCTTATTTGATTCATAGTATAGAAAAACAGCGAAAATAGGAAACTTATAGGATCATAATGTCATATCTAGTTGAATTTATGAGAAAAGCAATTGTCTTTGATTGTGGCTTACAAATTTTTCATGACATCCAACTTAATGCATTTTGCCAATGAACTTTGCACTAAAAAATTACTATGAAAATTGTAAAGGGTTACATGCAGGAATTTAAATAAATTCCGTCTTACATAATCGCCAAGATCTATTCTATGAAGATATGTTGCACCCCATAATGCGATGATCTAGAATACTTACAAACACCGTTGTGAAAAATCTTGTGTTTGTCGAAGTAGATGTTGGTGAAGCTTGATGAAGAATCTCACGTCCACGCTGAGAGGTGAGATTGTCCTTCTTTAATCAAGACTAGCCTTACGAATATTAGATATTCATATATGTCCTTCTTTATGAAATATTCATGCCCAGTGATTTTACATCACGTCCAAATAAGGATGACAATGGGTAAGGTAGAGCAATACCATGCCCATACCCATATAGTTTATGGGTACAAAATTATACCCATAGTCTTACCCGCGGGGATGAAAGTATACCCATACCCATATCCGGCGGGTACCCGTAACCGTTGGGTAGATCAAATAGTACACAAATTTTTCAGAGTTTTAATTCGTTGGTAGCATATTTGACAATAAAAATCAATTATCTCAACTCAGTAACAGTTAGATGAATACATGACAATTATATAACTTTGGAAATTATAATCTCATGGTCATATCTAGTAAATCAACCGAGTAGGGTTCATATGTCGGTATAAACGGGTAGGTATCGGTATACCCACGAGTACAGGGCAGTACCCATGCCCTACCCACGACTTGGCGGGTAGGGTATGGGTACTACCTACGAGTATAAAAAAGTGCCCATACCCTCCCCACAGGGGCACGGTACCCGTACCCATGGATAAAATTGCATCCTTACTCCACATCTTCGCCCTGACCGAACTGATCGGCCTATCCGGCGCCTCCGTAGGCACCACCGGCGATCAGTTGAGCCATCGCTTCGGCGTCAGTATCCTACGCCACAAAACGGCGACACGCATTGCACAAACACAATTAATAAGCAAAAGAACACAATTCAGCCGTCCACCGGCAACAAATGCACACAACAACAATTTGCATCCGTCAGGTAACACAATAAATGAGCAACCAATAGCCAAAGGGTAGGAGCACCTGTTGTTAAACAGAGTGTCCAAGTATTCTTGATAAAAGGTAATTTACTAAAAGGTTAGGATCAAAATTACGGCTTTCCGCAAAATAGCCAAAGCTCCACCTAGCCAAATTGCATGTAGTACTAAGTTCCGCTTATATCCACTTTCCGCATTACTTGCCAATACATATCAGTTGTGTTGACCTAATTATTTTTGGGTTGTAACTCATCATTGCAGGTTAATCAGATTATGAGAGATCGTACACGTAGGTTGCGAGCCTACACTCAACAGTTGTTCGCCTATGCCACACTTGATGGAGCTCTTCTCTTTTAAAGATTTTCCGCTGCTACTTTCTGCTTTTGAGCTAGCCTAGTGCTATGCAAGTTGTAATGGATTATATATTCTGGATCTTTTACGTTGTAATAAAGATAAATTGGATTTTGATATTCATATGATACCGTTTGTGCTAGCGAATCGATTGAGGGACTAGCACTATACACAGAGATGCAACCCGTGGTGGGTCGTGTCGCTTTAGATGGTATCAGAGCAATATGTTGACTATAAGATCGTGACCTTAAAAAATGGATTAGGAGAAGACACAGGATGAAAACTTATTTACCAAATTCTTTATATATTTTTACACTTCATTCTAGTAATCTTCTTCTCTCCACCTTTTACTCTCGTCTCTTTTTTTTCAAAAACATAGTTGAGATCCCCATATAGAAGAAGGCTTGTCAAGAAAGAGATACAATTGCATGCCATTGAAGATTTCAGAAGACAATAGGTTGCCTACCATTTAGTTTTTGTTAGGATATTTCGTGTTAGGTATTGACCATACCAACTTATAAGGTATGGCAATAGTAGCTCGAATATTTTCAACTGTTTTGCTTTCAAACCTTAATTAGAATTTTCGCAGGATATTGTACCCTATTTCTACAAAAATATTTAAAGTGTTTGGTCTGCTTATTTATTGTTTGTAAAGTGTTGATTTGATCATGCTATATATGGGTAGTAATTTTCTTTGGCCCTATCTGTCTAAACTCATCTATGCTAAACTATAGATGCCTCTCCGTCGTAACCCCAACAACAATGATGGGAACAACAACAAAGAGCTGCAACAGTTGATGGCCGCACAAGCCCAGTTCATGCAAGTAATGATGCAGTTCATGAAGAACAATTCTCTAAGGTTGAGGCATGCCAAGTTCTCTAATGCACCTGAGCCAATGGTGGCACTTGATTGGTTGCGCTATGTGAACAAGGACTTAGTGACTGTAGGGTGCACTGATGTTGAGAAAGGTGAGGTTTGCGGCTCACTTACTGGAAGGACCTGCCACAACATGGTGGGTCAACTACCAGTTCACCCACCCCATTGACCAAGTCACTTAGGGAGATGTTCGAGGAAGGATTCCGCAATGCTCATGTCTCATCTGAAGTTATGAGTTTGAAGAGAAGAGAATTCCGCAACCTGCGACAGGGGAATCACATTGTAAGATAGTATATCACTGATTTTGGTGACCTTGCTCGCTAGGCACCAAAATATGTTGATACTGATGCCAAGAGGCGTGAGAGATTTCTGGATGGCCTAAATGATGAACTTGCTGTGCAACTATTAGAGGTTAACATTCCATATTTCAAGCACTTATAGACAAGGCTATTATCCTTGAGGGAAAGCAGAAGTAAGCTGAGAAACGCAAGAGGAAGTACAACCACGATAGCTACAAATCAGGATCACATCAGAGGATCCGTACTCATCATTATGGCAATGGAAGCTCTGGAAACCATGCGCATGAAGACAATGGACACGATCACAATGAAGGCAAGGGACATCAAAATGATTGAGGAAACACTCACAACCATAATGGCCACAAAGGCAATGGTCATAACAATGGAGGCAATGGCCATAACAACGGAGGCAATAGGGTAAGCCGCAACAACAACCACACATTCAAGAAGGATCGAAGTGCAGTGCTTCAAGTGTAAGAAGATGGGGCACTACACCGACAATTGCACGGAGAAGCCAGTTGAAGGAACCAAGCCAAACCTGTTCCAGAAGGCTACGGCTAACCATGTGAATGTGGAGGAAGTATATGATAAATCAGACCGTGTGGCTGGTAAGTTCTTGGTCAATTCATGCATCACATTCATTCATATAAAGAACCTGCATGGATAAGAATAAGCTCGATATAGAGTTATTCTAATGTATCAAATATATGTCAATACATGTTTTCTAAAAGGCCAAGTTAAATTCTCTTAAGGGAGTTGGCCTAAAAATCGACCATAGAGAATACCACCCACACCTAAATGCTAGTCAATCCGAATCTTGAGGACGAGATTCATCTTAAGGGGGTTAGTCTGTAACATCCCAATTTTTAGAATTGTATGTTTGCAAATCATCATGTGCATTTCATCATGGCATATTTTTTTAAATTGTATTTGCTTGACTTGCATTTTAAATTTTAATGGTTAAAACAAAAGTTCTATTTTAAAATTTCAAGACCCTTTATAAAGCAATATGAGCTTAGGTATATGTAGTATTTTTGTTTGATAGAAACAGTCTATAATTACTGAGGGCATTCTTACCATCTTTTCAAAATTGGTATTACCAAATTCGGAGTTCACAATAAAATTATGTAAAAGAAACCAGGAAATAGAAAAGACAAGTTAATCTCTAAAAAAAGGGAACCCTTCGCAAAGGTCACCTAACGATGACTCTCGTCGCGCCAAGTGTCAAGTGTCACATTCTCCTTCATCTGGTCCTTGTGGTTGTTGCATGTCCACCACGTGTCCCAGTTAGATTGAAAGTGGAAAGGATGAGAGAGAAAATGATACGGAAGGTGGAAGGGCTAGTTTTCCCTTTTATTTTTTAAGACCGAAATTAAAAAACGAAATATCTTGAGAACCACTAATCCAAATTACGAACCGTTTTCACTTTTAAGCTCCTCGCGTCGAGATCTTCAAAACTAGATCCATGTTGATAGGTTTCGACAAAAAACATTTGTACATCCGATTCTATATAGTTTGTACATCCGGTAGTAATGTGGTTGTACATTTCCAGTTTTGTACATTTTCAGCTTGTACATCTCCAATTTTGTACATCTCCAGTTTTTATACATCCGGTAGCAGTGTGGTTGTACATTTCCAGTAATCTATACATCATGTTTTTGTGTACTCTGTACATCCTGTTTATAGTAATGTGTACATCCTGATTACTATATTTTGTACTTTCTGTTTTGTATAATCTGTATTTTCATGTTCTGCGTACTTTGAGAAGTACAACCATAATAGTTTTGGAAGTAAAAAAAAAGTTTCTCGAAACATATCAACATGGGATCTAGATTTGAAGATCTCGACGAGAGGATCTCAAATATGAAAACCATTCATAATTCGGATAAGCAGATCTAAAGACATTTCATTTTTTAAAAAAGAATCTTTAAAATAAATGCACGTACAACCTCCGCGCGTAAGAAATAAAAATCACACAAAAACTCTCTCCTCCTACACGTGATGCGTTTAGGAGATAGTAAAGTTCCCTTTAAAAAGGAACCCTTTTTATAGTTGTACAAAAGACAAAGACAAAGGAAAAAAAAAAAGAGCCGGCCAAAGCAGGCCATTCGGCCCAAGAAGAGCACGCACGCACGCACAGCCCTTCTCATTCTCTCTGCCCCACGTTCTTTTCTTTCCTTTTTCTTTTCCTGAATTCTGGGACCCACCAATCGTCTCCTAGCTCTTTTTACGCTTCAAACGAACACAGAGTTCGTTCCTGTAACGAAACAAACTCCTCAAAAATCTCTCGACTCGTTCCGATCCCTTTGCCCCACCCAGTCCTCCACCGTTTCCTTCGAGAAAATCGTGAAACCCTAGCCGGGCGCGAGAGATCGAGGTCGCCGGAGTTCCGACCCGCAGCTGTTTACTTTCCGGCGTCGGGCTCGTCGCCGTCTGGTAAGTGCTTC